>RJWJ010013396.1:0-39960 GCA_004363605.1 Indri indri | reverse complement strand
TCAGACAGTGACAGTAATAGTTATAACTGCTGGGCACAATAATAAATGTGTTACATGGATTATTCATGTCGATTTTGTTTACATAGCTCTGTAGTCTCCAGTTTTCAATCTTTCCTTCAGACATACAGTCATGTGTTGCTTAACAATAGAGATATGCTCTGAGAAAGGCATCATTAGGCTATGTCATCATTGTGCAAACGTCATAGAATGTGTTTACACAAACCTAAATGGCATAGCCTACTGCACACCTAGGCTACATGGTACAGCCTATTGCTCCTGGGCTACAAACATGTGCAGCATGTTACTGCACTGAATACTGTAGGCAACTGTAACACAATGGTAAGTATTTGTGTATCCAAATATATCTAAGCATAGAAAAGGTACAGTAAAAATACAGCCTTATAATCTTATGGGACTACTGTTATATAGGTCATCTGTCATTGACTGATGTGTCATTATGTGGCATGTGACTGTACTTCCTTGCATGTCCTCTTTGTCATCATCTTAACTCTTTCTCACTTTTCCACATTACTTTAACAACATAGGAATCCAAAACAGCTCTGTATATATAATTTCTGCAGTTTATAAGTTTATAACTTTGCAAGAAAAAGATCGTATTTTCTAAATTTGATTCCATATAGTTTCTTAGCTATTTACTGTAGGGTTTTTGGGGGGAGGGTGGTATAATGAAAAATATTTGATCTCTGTCTAGAATTCCTAAAACTCATGGAATTTCCTGAGCGACAGGAATATCTTTTGTTATTCGTAATGAGCCCCTTTTGATCACACCAGAGTTTATGCTAATGAGGTGACCTAGGGTGGGTCTCCTTGACAGTCTCTGGAGGGCGCTGGTCAGGTTGGAACTTTCAGCCCCACTCACCTACCTCTGGGAGCAGGGGGTTATGGAGATTAAGGTCTATAAAAATTCTTGAACAAGGAGATTTATGATCTCCTGGGTTGGTGAATACATCTGTGTGCCAGGAGGACGATGCACCCCAACTCCATGTAGATGGATCTCCTGCACTCAGGACTCTTCCAGACCTTGTCCTATGTACGTTTTCATCTGACTATTCATCTGTATCTTTTATAATATCCTTTATAATAAACCAGTAAACATAATAAGTAAAGGGTTTCCTTGAGTTCTATGAGCCATTCTAACAAATTATTGAACCAAAGGAGGAGGTTGCAAGAATCTCCAATTTATAACTGGTTGGTCAGAAATACCAGAATCCCAGACTTTGGGTCAGCATCTGAAGTGGGGCATCTTGTGAGACTAAACCCTAAATTTGTGGGATCTGACAGGGAAAGAGTATCAGAATTAAATTAAATGGTAGGACATCCAGCTGGTGTCTGGAGACGTGGAGAATTGCTTGGGGTGGAAAAAAAAACCACACATCCAGCATCAGGAGTGTTCTGTGTGAAAGTGTGGAGAAACAGTGTGCGTTTTCTCCAGAGGGGGGACGTGGAGGGCGTCAGCAGAGGGTCTGAAATGAATGCTCTACGGTTGTGGCAGGTTGCTGAGTGGCTGTGGATTCCACCCAACATAAAAGATGAAATGGTTTCTCCTTCCCCATTTACCATTAGTGCTAAGCAAAGACGGAATCACATTCAGAGAGGACATAGGCATTTATGTCACAAAAATGGTTCACTTTGGCTATGACTCAACGAACAGTGCTGCTGAAATGACAGTATGAGAAATAGACTCTTGTCTGTGTTTCCCTATCACAAAGCAAGATGTTAGGAAGACGGCCTAATTCGTTTTCACTCAGAATATGCTATTTTATAAACTTCAGTTTCAAAAAAGCCATTAAGGTACTAACTGTCTATATTTCTGAGAAAAAAACCTAGTTACCCTCACTGAGATGGACAGAATGGTAAACCATTTTTCTCTAATACACAATATTGTGCTTTCCTTGAAAACCAATCCCCCGTAATGGGCAGATTGCTTTGCCATTCAATCTGGAACTGCTGGCTCAGCGGCTGTCCGTTGTTCCACACGCACAGGGCTAAAACTTTCCCCACTCCCCGCAAGGGGTCTGTCTCCAGCACAGCGGCATAAATTACCCGGGTAGAAGGCCATGCACAATGATACAACCCAAAGGCTACTTCTCTGCCCTTGACATGTCTCTTTTATTCATAGCTACATCCCCCATCACCCCTGCCCAAAAAAATCATATTAAAAAATCCCAGTAGTTTTTCTACTAGATTGAACTTATGTCATCAGAAGACATTTGGGATACATTTCTGGGGTGCACTCTTGGGAAGGGTATGGAACAGGAAATCAGTGAAGAGAAAGGACAGAGAGAATCCCTGTAAGGGGTCTGAGTCACGTGTTAGAGATATGCACATCTTGTGAGCAGAGGCACCGACTGCTTCTGTTCCAGACCATCTTTTCCAGGATGTCTGTATAGCGAACAGCCTCCCTCGGAAGATAGAGACAGTGTCTTCCTGCACAGGGGTGAGCAGGAAGGCTGACTGTCCAGGTAAAAAAGATAATGTAATCTTCTGAGAGACTTACCATCTATTGTAAAGATTTGAGCTGCCTAAGTTCAGGGTTCCTTTCCTGTGATGCAACTCATCGCACATGCAGGCATCAGCTGCGCTCGTCACATCGCCTTGTGGCAATTAGGGCAGGGACTGGCCGCAGTGCTACCACTCTCTAGCTATGCTAATGCTGTGAGTAATAAAGTCCTTTGTTTCTGACCCAGGAGTCTGTTCCATGTCTTCTGTCAGCAGCCATCAAACTGCGGCAGGCTAACCTGTTAGCTTGTAAGTAGGGTAAAGTCTCAGACCTTTTGTAGTTCTTGACAGCACTAGACAGTATTAAAATATCTTATAATATTGGAAAGACTGACCCTGACGCAGAGGTAGCATCTCTAACAAAGATCAGAAAAGCATGTTAGGGAGCATGGCTCCTAGATCTAATCAGGATATCACTGTATTATCCTGGTTTCTGTGTCTTTTTAGACCAGTGGTTCTCACACAGACCCTCAAAATCACGTGTGGATGTACACACAACACTTTGCACAAAATTCTGTGGGTTTGTGGACTCCTTAAAGACATCAATTGACCCTAAATCAGAATCCCTGGTCAAGATTGGTTCTCTCTAAGAGTAAGGACCTCTGGTATACTGCTCACAACACAGTAGGCACTCAATTATTGCTCACAGAAGGGTACATGAATAAATTAAAGAAAGAACTAAGTTAGGAGACTAAAAACACACATAGATGATACTATAAAATATCAAACCAAAGAAGACACTAGTTACATTGGGGTAAAAGAATAATAATAAAGGAGGTTCT
The DNA here is from genome assembly GCA_004363605.1 of Indri indri. Taxonomy (NCBI): domain Eukaryota; kingdom Metazoa; phylum Chordata; class Mammalia; order Primates; family Indriidae; genus Indri; species Indri indri. Next base: position 36,658 of record RJWJ010013396.1, on the reverse strand, counting down.
GGTAATTCTCCAAGAAAATAATAAGAAAGATAGTCTTGGGAAAATAAATAAATTCAATGAGGTGGTTAAGGACATGGATTCTGCAACCAGCTGATGAGAGTTCAAATCTCGACTCTTCCGTATCAAACAGAGAACAAATACGCTGCTCAGTGAAGTTGGAGGGAAGGCAAAACTACCTCATCCCTATTTTTGCTTGCATATTCTCACAAACGAATGCTCGGTGAACTAAAAACATCAGACAAGCACAGTTAAAAAGTCTTGAAGCCCAAGACATGTGGCTGTTTTAGGAGAGAGCTCAGCCTCTTCAAATTGGTTCAATGGGTCAGATTGATCATGGTGAATTATGTCCCATGACCTTGAAATAATTCATAGAGGCGGTCGTGAAACCATGTCTGTAATCTTTCTGAGACATCATGATGCAGCCACGTGGTGCTAGAACACTGGAGACAAGCAACCATTAATCCTGGTTTTCAAAAAGATGGCTATGAGGTGTGGTTCACTTCACTCTCAGATGTTCTAGATCTATTCTGGAGTAGATTATTGACTACAGGGCCTAGAGGCAGTGGTTCCTAAGAGGAGATTGGATGCTCAAGAAAACCAGCTTCATTCCCTCTTGGGATAAGAATTCTAGACTGAGACTCTGATCAATGCTGTAGACACAGCGCATGGGGATTTCACCAGGCACTCGACACACCTGTGTGCTTCTGAGGAAAGGATGGAGGGTTGTCAATAAATGCACGACGCCGCAGGAGTTGTACTTGATTAAATGGCAGTCCAGTGTTGATTAATTTTCTCATAGTTCTCTGCTTGGTTTATTCCATTCAGTATTTTAGTCAATGACTTACACAGAGATGGAAGGCAACGTTTATCAGACTGACTTACAAATAACAGAATAAAATTCAAAACGTATCTTGACAGGATAGAATGCATATATGAAATTTTATAGGAATAAAAAAGTTCGCAAAAGGACAAAAAAGGGGAAATGCCATTTTAAAAGTCTTAAGGCATTTTAAATAAATGTGACTTTATGAGTCATAAACGATTTTTTTCCTTAATTCCTAAGAGTCTATGATTTCATCAGCTTTAATAATACTTCAGTTATAACTTTAGCAGCTACAGCCACAACAACAAATAAAAAACCAAAAGGTCATTGCTTCTTTTGGTTAGGTCTAAGCACATAATGAAAGGATTTTAAAGTCCTAATGTTTCCAAACACCATTCCAATAACATCGCAATTGCATCGATGACACCAATGCAAAGACTGTTTCAGGAAGCATATGCTACCCCAAAATATATCACACTAAAATTACCAGAAACAGCTGATACAGGGCCAAGAATGTAATAGTCATATGGAAAATTTACTTTACTTTCTGGCTGTTTGCCTCAATTTCCCCTCCTGCTAAATAGGAATGGACAATTCTTGCCAACACTACTGAAGAGGAGTGAATCATAAACACCAAAAAATCAATCTTTGTGTAGAAGTTTGGCCTAATTGCTCGGATGAAAATGCTTTCGCATCTCTGCTTTTCTTATTAAGGACAGTACTCTTCTATGATTTAAGAGGTTAGTGACTTACCTACCCTTCAAGGTTTCCATGAACCGCTCTGTGGAGGGTTCTGGGTGGTTCCTCTGTGGAAGCTCATCACCATTCCTGGGGTACAGAACCCATATTGGGTGCTGTGGTCTTCAGTAATCCTTCCCGAAAGAACACAGGGTTCTAGCTTGAAAGTTTAGGGGTAGGAAGCTCTCAGAAATGAAATAGTGGCTTCTAATTGGTACAAGTAAAGGGCTGACAGCTGGAAGCGCTATGACTGTGCACATTTAAAATGCCCAGGGAGGCTTCTGGGAAAATATTCCACTGAGGTAGTTGGGAAGGGAAGTCCCCAAGATGAACCCAGTGCATTGCTTCAAGGGCATAGTTTGAATTCCCCCAAGACCACCGACATGGGGATCACATGCTTTTATTTTGTTACCTCCTCATTCTGCTGCCACTTGCCCCTTCCCCTGAAGGGAATTTCAATTTGAGGGATTTATTTTCAAGGGTTCTCTCCATAAAGACAGCTCTAGCTTTTCCACTTCTTACCTTTTGTTCTGACCTAGGGGGGGTACCTGGTGTTTCATTCACTTCTGGACAATATTACTAATGAATGTTCAGTACATGAGTTAAAAAAAATCCTATAAAAACTTGGTCCAGAGACTAACACACCCAGCTGTGTGCTGTGATGTCCTGAGGGACTTCCTGGGGGCAGAAAGATCACCAAGGCAGTGGTGATCCTGCCCTCTGGCCTTTGACTCACAGGTTTGCCAACAACTGTTATGGAACGCAAATTCCTGGTCGTGTGGAAAGGTATTTTTAGAACAAGACAGAATCCTTGCTTCCAGAGAGTTTATAACTTAGTTTGGAGGATACTCAACAAAAGACTATTACATAGCAACAAAGGCCAAATTAAAATATACAGGTCACAACATTATTTTTTCTGGCTACCATTAACAGCATGGCTATTTACACAGACAAAACATAGAATGTGCACCCTTGTTTTTCCCATTTTATTATAGGAACCAAGATAAATGTGAATCATCCCCTTTCCATGTCTTTGTGGTAGGATCCAAAGCATTCCTGGAGAGAGAATTCCTCCCTAAAGTAATGAAATGGCCTGAAGTTGTAACAGAATAGTCGCCCCTCTTCCCATAGACATGGAAGTGTAAAATTGAGAGTAAGGAATATGTAACAGAGAGAATGGCCTGAAAAAAACAGATGTTTTCTGTCTTTTTAAAATTTCCCCACTCTTCCCCACTGAAGCCTGCATCCCTGCCTCAGGCAGGCGGTGGGGAGGGGCCTGGTGAATCAGCCGCAAAACGCCCAATCTTTCAGTCAGTGGCTGCCAGGGCTCTCCTCTGGATGCTGCATGTCATTTCTTGCCTGGTTGCAAGTGTAGCTGTGTTTTCTGTTCTCTAAACCTGCAGCAGGGACCAGCCTACAGGGGGCGCCAGTCTTCACTCTGTGATTGATGTTTGGGAATCAGAACAACCTGCAGGAGGCAGACTGGTTGGACACACTGTGGGGCTCGGCTCTGGCGAACTCTGGCTCCCCAGGGTCAGCCCTGGCTTCTATGCAGGGGTGGAGTGGGCAAGGATCACGTGCTCACAGCTGGCTTTGGAGACCAAGGCAGGAAACTCAGCTAACTGTGATACAGCTAAAGAGGCCAAGGGTACCTGTGAATTAATATTTCTCAGAGTGCCTCAGGGTCCGGGAGTAGGGCTGTAAAAATGGGCTGTAAAAATCCATATTTTAAACAAGATCCCCAGGTGATCATTATCCTTGCTTAGATTTAGGAACCACGGTCATACACCATTCCATTTGCAAGACAAGCCGCCTACCGTACCGCATTCCTATGCACAATCCAAATATTTGTAAGGAAGCCTGATAGAAGGAAGTTCTCTAACTGCAAGAGAAATCAGTTTCCACAGGGTTTTTTTATTTGCTTTGCTTTTCCAAACAAACAAAAGGAAATGATTTTTTTCTCAGATAGAACAATAACTTTGCTTCAGGGTCTGAATTCCTCTCAGTGACCTGTGCGGAGAACATAATTATACAGGTTGAGGCCATTTTCCTGCAATCCATTCTGAACAATAAGAATCATTTAGAATATGTTTGTTGATCTTGTTTGCCTGGCTTGACTAAACATCACTCTTGGCAATTATGAAATTACATAAAACGCTGTATTGTATTTGGCTTTATTTCTGCTGGACAAATGTTTGGCTTTGTTTCAGAGGATAACCAACAAGAATTTGCAATCTAACACAACGCTGGTTTGGGGAAAATAATAAAAAGTTATGAAATATTGAGTAGCTACACACTTTAAAAAATCCTTGCCTTCACCGTTGAATAAAAGAAGTGGAGAATTGAATTAAGGTTTTAATGCTCATCACCACCTGCAAAGCACACCCTTTGTTCTTTGTTCTTCACTCACACTCGAAAAGTTAAGTAAAGAAGCCCTTGGCAGCAGTAGACAAATAGCATTCTTTCAGCATCCACAGGAAAACATTCGCACATCCCACGAGCACCTCCCTCTAGTAAAGGGATTCTAGAAGTGTTGCCACCTCCTTAGGGGAAGCAGCATGGAGCAGCAGAAAGAACACAAGCTCTGGGAACAGACCGATGAAAGCCAAGGTCCCTCTACGGCTTGTTAGCTGAGGGATCTCGGGCAAATTACACAATCCCTCTGAGCCCCCGTCTCTTTTCGTAGCCATGTGTAGAGCACACAGCACATGGTACCAGTACGCTCGCTTTCAACTTGGACTACCTCTCCTTCTTGGCCAGTGGTGCTGAAAACAAGGATATTGGTTTGCACATCGGGCACAGTGTCAAGGACAGCGAGGAGCAAAGAGCACATTCCAATCATGGATTATGCCTTAGCTAAACCTCAAGAACTCAGAACAAAGTGGGACCGGAAAATTATTTGGCCCATTCTCTTAAATGATTTAAGAATCCTGCTTAAAGGAGCAAGGTGGTAAAATGTAAACTAACTGTGAAGTGTATTCCTGGCTTTCTAATGTCCCTTCTCTTCCATTTTTGCTGGTCAAACACGTTATAATTATTTGCAAAGCATCTGAAGATTTTAGACTCTTAATTTGGGGTGTCTGTGTGTGGCGGTGGTGGTGGCACGGAGGTGTGAGGAGTCAGAGCTGTGGGAGGAAGTGGAGAGGAAGAGAGAGATGAAGATCTGAGGAAAGAGGGGTCGACACCTGATGCTCAGATGAATACGGATGCAGTTACAGAAGGTGGGCTGAAGACATCCATGTGTCGAGGGCTTTGCATCTAGTAATCTTAATACCTTCTGCATGCATTACGGAGATTCTGTCTTTGCCTGTCTCTCTCTCCCTCCCTCCTTTCTTCCTTCCCTTCTTTCTCTCTCTCCTCCTGCCCCCACCCCCGACAACTACAGATACAGATGGATACAGATTTGTCTCAGTCATATAGCAAACCGGCGGCTCACACAGCAGCCACCTGAACCTCATGTCTTCTTGGCAAACATTAAAAGATCGCTTCTACCGTGATTCCTTTCTCTACGTGAATTCAGTAAAGACAATGTAGAAAACTTGCTTTCCTTCCATTTACAAAGTAAACAAGTTCATCTGACTCCTTAGAATGAGACATTTTGCCAATTGGCTGAATAATTGGCTGAAGTAATTGGCTGAGTCTTGTGAAGTTGTATTGAAAGCACCTGCTGCTGTGTCCACCTGCCAGACTTGCCGAGGTGCTCCCTGGAGGACGGTCAGCAGCCGGGTGGAGGGCAGCCCCAGGCGGGAGGGGGTTGGATTTGCTTTCTAAGTGTGCTCCTCCAACCCAATCCTGCCTGTCTGTGCTCCCAACACTCTTATTTCCTCCACTTTCCTCCTCCCTTAAGACAACCTGGAACTTTAATCTCAATTTAGCTCTCATGTAATGCACACTTCTTCCTGTCCCGAGAGCACCCTGCTGAATAAACTTTCTCCTTATAGCCAGCAACAAGAACCTACTTTAGTCAGTGACATGGAACTGAGTCATGCAAACGCGCTGCATTTAGGTGAGTGTCTTGGTGTTAAATGTATTTTTTCCTAATTTGTTTTTAAATTGCAAAAAGAAGGCTTATTTTTTTTTAAATTGAATAACATAAAAGTATATAAAGCAAGAAATGAAAATCCTTCATCCCAACATTTACTCTTCAGAGAACTATTCCCAGATCCCTGTGTATCCATACAGAATTTTCCTGTGCACATATGAACAGATACATATGCATTATTTTTGTTAGTTTCTAAGAAGTGAAATCAAACTATTCATAGTATTTCAAAATCTGCTTCTTTTTTTCAGTTTACTTAGGTCCTCTGTGCCTCAATTGCTTTACCTGTGAAATGGACAAAATAGTATCTCCCTCAGGGCTGCTCTGAGGATTAAATCAGCTCATACATGTAAAGGGCTTAGAACAGTGCCTGGCACATAGCAAGCTCTCAGTAAAGGTTAACTATTTTTATTATTGCCATAATTTGTTAAACAGTCTCCTATTGATTTATGCTAAATTATTTTCAACTTTTCACTATTACAAATAATATTGCAATGAAAATTCTTGGACGTCATCTTTGCACACTTGGGCAAGTATTTATGTTGGACAAATTCCCAGAGTTGGAATTCCTGGGTTGAAGGGTGTGCACAATGCTGGATCTGACTAAATTGCCTCTAAAACATGTGCCCTAACCCATGAACCATGTATGAGAGTGTGACTCCCACGCCTTCTCCAGCACCGAGTATTACCCAAACTATCCCGTTTGCCAGTGTGTGGAAAAAACGACAGTTCATAGTGGACATTTCTCTTCTTTTGTGAGGCGATAGCCTAGCTACACATTCAGAGAATATCTGTATTTATTCTTCTGTTCTTTGACTATTTTCTCCTATTAGGGCTTTGACTTTCTCTATCTGAAGACTTTTATCTTACATGACTGGTATTAACTATAAAATAAAAGCCCAACTATTTTCTGCAAGTCTGTTAATTGTCCACAAGGGACATAGCATCATATGGAGTCCTCAATTTTGAGTATCCTGCCCCCCTGGAGGAGGGGCAGGCATCGCCTGGCTGGCATTGTAGCTGTGTCTGCACTAGGTCATTCCATTGCTCTGTCAGATCAGCCGCTTCTGAGTGTGCAGCATGTGACGTGGCCAGTGGGTTTCATGGTCACGCACTCACTCCCACCCTTCTGTAAAGTGGATGTCTTTACTTTGGTGTAAATTGGTCTGACGTGATGTTACATGGGATCTTATGACGGTGGATTAATACTGCGTAAGCCCTTTGATAGCGGTGATGGCTAAGGCCCTGCAGGGAGGCAAGTCAAACCTTAACCCATAAAATGTTATCTATTTCTGTTAAAGTGAATCACTGCTCCTTCCAGTAAGGAAAAGGTTCAATGTAGCCAGCTTGCCACCAAATGGCCAGTTGGTCTCCTGGAGAGATGGTGCCAAGTTGAGGACTAGCTTTGCTCTGTGTTGGGCAGATTGGACATTCATAGCTGTGCGGTGAGCAGGAGCCCATGCGGTTGGGCCCATGCACGACCTCATCTGGGCCACTGTGACTCTTCTCACACCCATTGTGTCAGCACCGAGGTGACCATTAGCCGGGCTAATGTCAAATGGCCATGTCACTTTGTCCACTTGGTTGTTTAGCAACTCTTCCATGGCAGGAGCTTTCCACTGGTGTTAACTGTGATACGACAATCTCCACACGCCGTGCCCACTCCATGCGCCATGGAGTGCAGTCTTGTGCGCAGCCTTTCCCCTCCCAGGACCCTGGCCAGCTGGCCAAACATTTTGCTGCTTCATGTATATTCTAACCTTGGGCCACTTCTGTTTTTCACATGAAGTGGTTAACCAGGTGTGTTTCCCAAAGCCCTACCCGTTGGGAAGACTTTCCCTCACCACCTCTTAAAGGGCTGTAGTGCAGACACTGTGCATATCTGGCTTGTACCTGCACATGGAGCCAGGACTTGTGAACCAAGCTCAGACTTTTCCCTTCTCCATCAGCTTGTCTTGAGGGACCCTCCACTCTGCCCAGTGGCTCCAGGTGTGAACTGCGGGAGAGACGTGGAGGCAGCAGTGGTGGGTGGCTGGGTCTGGGCCACCTGCGCACAGCCTGCCTCTCCTTCCAGTCCCGCCGGGCCTTGGTTCTGAACGTTCCACTTCCATCTTACCCTACCACCTCTGGGCTTGCAGGACCTTAGGACTTATACTTTAACAAGATCCTCAACTTGCTTTTGTTCATGTAACTACGTAGTAGCAGTCAAACCAAAGTGGGGTGGAAGCAATAGCACCTACCAGGCAGAGGACATAGGCAAAGGCTGTGGCGAGATGAACAGGAAGCCACTGAAGGGTTTTAGGCAAGGGTGTAACATGATCACATTGTGTGTGCACAGGTGTGTGTGTGTGTATCCATAAGTATTTGCATATAACTGTGGCTTCAAGAGGGAGAACGGTTTGGAAGGGAAGCAAAGTGAATGCAGGGAAATCAGAAGGGGACTATTGCAACAGTCAGGGGAGAAAGGAAGGTGGCTTGGAATAACATAGCAGCCATGGAAATAAAGCGAGGGAGAGGCAGATCCAGGAACTGTCTCGAGGTGGGACTGACAGGATTTCGTGCCTGAATGGGGGGTGCATGGAGAGCACAGCGCGTTTCAGATCATTCCCCCGTTTCTGGCCTTAACAACCTGTGGATGGCTGTACTGCCAAGGAGATCTGTTTGGGACACATTAAGTCTGAGGGGCCTTTCAGACATCCTAGTGGCAATAAAAAGCGAGAGCTGGGTTTATAGAGCTAAAACTTGAGCAAGAGAGTCCCCCAGCAGGGAGTAAAGAAGGTCACCCACCAGGGAGCACGTGAGGTGATGGGAAACGAGGACCCGGGGCCCCTCGGGAATTCCAGCATCCACGGAGGCAGGATGGAGGGGGAGGAGTTGGCAAAGGGACGAAAGAGAGGCACCCCCGAAAGAGAGAGGGAGAAGGCAGAGGAGAACTATGTCTGCCCCTCTGCCCTTGCCTCCCACGACCTGCGTCAGTACAGCCTCCAGGGTGATCCTCCACAACAGAAGTTATCACTAGTTCACGTTGCTCCTCTGCTCAGCCTTCGCTTAGGTGAAAAGCCCAAGTCCTGACGATGGCCTCAAGGCCCCACGTGACTGCCCATTCCCTGGCTCTGCGCCAGGCACATGGTGCGTGGCCCCACTGCTGTCCCACAGACAGGCTGGGCCCATTCCTCTCCCCCCACCGGTGGCTCCCAGCCCCCCCTGGGGTGACTGTGCTCTAGTGCCCTCTCCTGGAACACGCTTCCTCCGGATACCCGCTCTGCTCACACTGCCGCCTTGGCAGGGCCTTCCCTAACCTAGTGCAGCTGTCACCTGCTCCTGCCCCTCACTCTCTATGAGTAACCTGCTCGACCTCTGCTTTCCCCTTAGCCCTCACCAACATCAGTCATACTTTAATTCCCTTCTTACTTTTATTTTATTTTATTTTGTATTTTATTTTAATCTGTCTCCTCTGACCAGAATAGGATCTTCCCCAGGACAGGGATCTCTGTCTGTTTTGTTTACTGATCTATCCCAAATGCCTAGAACAGTGCCTGGTACAGAGGAGATGCTCCATAAATATTTGTGGTGTGATTGAGAAAATATGTTCTCTAAAGGGAGAGACCCATGAAACCATAACAAGAATGACCTTAGTCATTAGTCTGAGGCCACTAAAGAACCGTTACAGTCTTAACCGTGCCCCAGGGACAACAGTCTCCACGCTGATGGTGTGACAGGGAGAAGATATCATATCTTAAGTCTCTAGTACTTTATTTAATAGCTCAGTGCAGGTGCTTTGCTCTGCTATTAATGGAAATGGAGTTTTTCCGTGACTGTGTCTTGCTTAGCCTCCCCTTGAGGTTTCCATGTCTCCCAATGCCATCGGGGTAGATTTCTCATCAGTCTTACAATTTCTCAACCTTTCCCAAGTTTTCTGTTTCTCTCCACAGATGCTTCTTTTAGAAAATTGAGATGTAATTCACATACCATAAAACTCATATTTATAAAGTGTGCAATTCGGTTGCTTTTAGTATATTCACATTGTACAATCATCACCACCAATTTTAGAACATTTTTATCAACCCAAAAAGAAATTCCATACCCATTAGCAGTCCTCTCTCCCCTCAGCCTCTGGCAACCATTAATCTACTTTCTATCTTTATGAATTTGCCTATTCTGAACATTTTGTATTGATGGAATCATACAATATATGGCCTTTTGTGTCTGGCTTCTTTCATCTGGATAATGTGGGTCTATTCGTGTTATAACATGTAACCGTACTTTATTTTTTTGTATTGCTGAATAGAATTCCCTTGTATGGATATACCACATTTCGTTTATTGCATTTTATCAGTTGATGGAAATTTGGGTTGTTTACACTTTTTGGATATTATGAATAATACTATGAACATTTATGAACAAGTTTTTGTTTGAACGTGTTTTCAATTCTCTTGTCTATATACCTAAGAGTATGATAAATCTATGTTTAAGTTCTATGTTGACTATGTTTAACTTTTTGAGGAACTGCCAAACTGTTTTCCACAGTGTCTACACCATTCTACATGCCCCCCAGGAATGAAGAAGGTTCCAATTTCTCCACATCCTTGCCAACACTTACTACTGTCTATCATTTTGGTTACAACCACCCCAGTACGTGTGAAATGGTATCTCACTGTGATTTTGATTTGCATTTCCTTAATGACCAATGAGTTTGAGCATCTTTTCATGTGCTTATTGGCCATTTATTTATCTTCTCTGGAGAAATGTCTATTCAGTTCCTTTGTCCATTTAAAAAATTTTATTGATTCATAGTATTTGTACATATTTATGGGATATATGTAATATTTTCTTATATGCATAGAATATGTAATGATCAAGTCAGGGTATTTAGGGTAAAAACTAAAAACAGAACTACCATATGATCCAGCAATTTCTTTGCCCACTTTTAAATTGAATTATTTGTCTTTTTATTGTTGAGTTATAAAAGTTCTTTATGTATTCTGGATACAAGACCTTTATCAGATACATGATTTACAAATATTTTCTCCTACTCTGTGGGTTTCTTCTTAATTTCTTGATAGTATCCTTTAAAGCACAAACGTTTTTAGTTTTTTAGCTTTGATGAAGTCCAATTTTCTATTTTTTCTTTGATCCCACAGACTTTTTAGGTACAGTGTCTATATTTACCCTGACAAGAAAAAGAGGGTGATAGCAGAAAAGGACAAATGAGAAAAAAATGACAACTTTATAGTTCATGCTAATAATAGAATTATTTAGAAAATTGCCTTTCACTAGACAGTATAATTCCTGTTGGTGGATACAAGCCAAATATGAGTCACACACAAGTCTTCGTCTAGTCCATTTAGCTGGATGGATCTAAGGGACAGAGTGATGGAGACTATCACCCTAGAGGAAACCAATTAGTATTTATACCATTTAAAATGATTTATAAATTGCTTAAGCGTATCTATCAAACCTAAATGGAACATTTCAAGTCAGCTTCATATAAAAGCAACACTCTGTGGGACGATTTCTGAACTGGGAAAATCTGTCTTTTGGATCTAGCATCTTAGAGCATAGAGACTGAATAGATTGCCATGCAGGAAGAGTCACCCCATTTTCTCCAGAAGTTTGTATTTGATTTATATGGGTACATTCCAAGGAACAAAGGATCCAGGTTCATCTCTTGGAATCTAGAATAAAAGAATAAATTTGGATATTCGCTATTTGGAAAATGTTTGTGACTTAGGTGAAAAATAGCGGAACATAAAATAGGCTAAAAACCACCAGGGGGCAACCAGAGTGTGAGAGGACGGGGAACAGCAGCTGTGACCTGTGGAGGGATCCAGGAGAGGGTGGGGTGGCTACAGGGTTCTGGTCTCATGCTGGGAGAGGGCCATGAAAAGTGGAGGTGGTCTCTGTTTCTCCAGCACGGAAAGGGTGGCTGGTGAGGGCCTAGGGAGAGCCATGAGCGATGCCACAAAGAAGAGCCAGCGTGGAGGAGTGGAGGAGGGGCTTTCCTTTCAATGCAAGGAACAGCTTTCTTAGAGTCAGGGGATAACTGTGAACAGCTTGACTTCCTGCCATCATTAAAAATCCAGTCACTGAAAACACCCAAGGAGGGCTGAGTGTCTGCTCAGCAGGGGAGCTGTTGCCGGGGGGATTCCTGTGATCCCACTTTCCCGGTGGCTGTTTGGGGTCGGGTGGAGGCAGACCGTCGGAGGGGCCCATATCCTTGGCCTGGGTGTCCTAGGTTCGGGGCACAGTTTCTGAACTTCTATTCCTGACCAGGATGTCCTCGGAAGGGAAGAGAACAAGGGGGGAACATACAATTAACGGGAATGAACCTTCTTCTGTCAAGTGGTAGAGAACTGAGCCCCACTGCAAGCCAAGCAGGGTCAGGCACATGAAAAAAACGCAACCCACAGGGCTCACGTTCAAAGGCCACTCTGCTCTTCTCCTGCCCAAATGCCCTAAGGATTCCTGTCACCTTTTCTTCCATGGACGACAACAGCGGTGGGTTAATGAAACATTACCACAAGGACAGGGGCCTGAAATTCAGAATTTTGTAAATGTTTTTTTCCACTGGGCACAACGTACCATTTTCGTGAACTTGTCTTCACAGGCCATCCTAATCTTCTCTGGGGTCAGCGGGCTATTGAGCCTCAGGGGCCCAGAAAGGCCTCTCTCCTGCCGTGCTGCACGCACCGCGTCCCAGAGAGCGAAGAACACCGAGCAGCCCAGGAACACCCCAGACTCTCCCATACCCTGGCAGGGAAGCAAGCCAGCTAGATGGTGACTCTCTGTCTGTCGCTGTGTATATATGTGTACACATGTATATGTGCATATATAGTGTATATGCATATAATATTACATGCTACATAAATTTTTTAAAAAAGTAATTTCATATTTTGACCCGATATTCCCATTTTAAAAAATCTAGCCTAAGGAAAGAATGCCAAACACAAAAAGCCTCATATAAGCATAAAGATAATTATTGCAAGATGACAAATCAGATACAACCTGATGGCAACAGTAGTTTACATTAGTCTCCAGGATTTGGAATATTCAACATTTTTTTATCCTGTTGTTAAATCACTTTATAATTAAAATGTCTAATAGGGATTTTTCTTCCGTAGTCCTGGTAAAAATCCCAACCAAGAGGTGGATGTAGCCCTCCTGCCGCCCCACAGGCATCATATAAACGTGCATTTGTTCCCAGAGCAGGGCTTACCTTAGACGAATACAGGGTATTCGAGTTTTGAGACGGAGGCAACAAAGCAATGTGCAATTCCTTGGGGATGTCACAGACGGCAGGAATTTTATATTGGCTTGGACCACGAGTGTACAGAAGGCCCTGAGGAGAGTAATCCAGTTCCTCTATGGTATAGAGCCCCATGCCTTGAATAAACGCACCTTCGATCTGAGCCAAAAAAAGAAAAGAAAAGAAAAGAAAAGAAAAAGGAGAATTTCCACGTATGAGAAAATACAGTAACAGTAAGTAGCATTTCAACTTGATGCTGTTTGTTGGAATTTTGCAGTTACAGGTCAAGCAGGTTTTCAGGGTTCTTGGAGAGTGTCGCTGAAAGTTTCCCTAAAAGCATTTCTAAACACCCCATGCAGCGCTAAGTTCAAAGTCCAACGACTTGGGTTCTAATCTTGGTTTGGCCATTGAAATGACAGCTTGAGAAGAGTCCTCACAGAGCCTGGAGCCCAAACGCTCATTTTTCCGCCTGGGAGGCAGACGAAACCCTCTGACCGTGTGCACAGACCCCAGCGCGCTGGCGGAAGCCGGAATCCCGTCATCTCATCCCACCCCGCGCTCGCAGGCTGGCCGGCCTCCCATCTCTGGACTCTGAGGTGAAGACGAGTGTTCCTAAAACTCCGGGCCACCCCCTGGCCACGTCACCTCCTCGCACTAAGTTAAGTCCTGTCTCTGGAGGGCCTCCCCACGGCCTCTTCCGCTCTCTGACTCTGCCTCAGGCCCTCGCCATGGTCATCCGCCCCGGCCTCATCGCAGGCCGTGAACACGTGTGCTGAATTTCGTGTCTTTCTTTTGGTTGATTTCCTTTACTCTTCTTCCACCAGAACGGTGTTTCTTGCTCTTCCCTTGACAACCTGGTGCACACCTAGGACCTCCCTGAAGCCTCCTTTGGCTTCTCCACGCCCTAGATTCTTCCCAGTCTCAGACGACACAGTGACATGACTGGAGAGGACCTTAGATTATGCTCTAAGTTGGAGGCGGAGAGCTGAACCGTCCGCGGGTTCGAGGCAGGTAAAGCAAGTGTGTGAAGATGCCAGGTGGGTCCTGTGTCACTGGGAGCGTGTGACTCTCTGAAGGTGCAGCTAATCGACTTGTGCCTTATGGAAATGCAGGTCCAGCACTGGCAAGTTTTCTGTTTCCGAGAGAAGCTACATATTTGTGATTTTCCAACCTCGTCAATTATTTCAAATTTAAATTTTAAAATGTCTGTAGGTAGAATTCAGCCCACAGGCTGCCTATCAATAGCTACTGCTCTGATTATTTGAGGTTTGTTGTCCCAACACAACCTTAAGCTCCTTGAAGCTGCAGCCCGCCTTATGGCAAAGGCTCGACCCTCAGCGCGAACTCTACTCAAAGATTTGGGGCTCACTGGTCACCTCCAGGCTTGGTCTTGCCTCACTCAAGCTCCCAATTGCAGATTGTATGTTTCTTCAAAAAGTACCTAAAGACACCTTTTTTCCTTCCCCTTTTTAAACAGTAAGAAATTTGAGTTCTGCAGCTGGCCTGAATGGAAAGTTTGACTAAAGGGGCAGAAATATAAGATGATGAACAAACCTGATGGAATGTTCCCCTGCAGACCCCACATCAGTTTTGGCTTTTACAAACAGGAAAGCAAGGCACATCAGTCACACATACCTGGCCTATGTCAAGGGCTGGGTTTATACTGTAGCCAACATCCATGACAATGTCTGTTCTGAGGTTCTAGTAATAAAAAAAAAAATCAAAATGTTTATTTTAATGAAGATGACTTGAAACTGAGAAACAGTTCCTGCCAGGCTAGCTTTGGTATAAAACCTTTCTTTGGGCCACATTATTTCAGGAGAAGGAACAACAAAGATTTTATTATGTGACTAAGTTTATTATGTAAAACATTGAAAGTTATACAAATATTTTTAACCAGCTTAAGCACTTTTTTTTTTCTTGGAAATAATAGGAGAAAAAATATTTACTTGATTTTAATTCAAGCCGGGTGATGCAACAGATTGAATTTAACTCACATCGTATGACACAGCAAAAAATAACATCTATGGCCCTCATCATTCTTGTTGCAAAACTTCATGGCTAGAATACAACTGGCAGAGTGATGTTTACTGAACCATGGAGTTCAGGATGCATCAACAAAAAGTCTTTAAACTGTCATCTGCTGTTCTAGATTTTTCAGTTTTGGAGCAGAGGAGAGAATAAATCTGACACTCTGACTTGCTCTCTTAAGTTGTGTGTGTGTGTGTGTGTGTGTGTGTGTGTGTGTATGTGAATCTGTGTATGCATCTCTTCATGACATCCCTTAAAAGCATAAGAATGCTCTTAGATGATCTAAAAAGCAAGACCTAAAAGTAAAAGATATAAAACAACTGGCCACTGCCCTCCCTGGGCTGGCTCTTGTTGCTTATTAGTGGAACATGGATGCCTATGAAATCTTCAAGAATGTCACAGTTTTGGCCGGGCGTGGTGGCTCACGCCTGTAATCCTAGCACTCTGGGAGGCCGAAGTGGGAGGATCCTTTGAGCTCAGGAGTTCGAGACCAGCCTGAGCAAGAGCGAGACTCCATCTCTACTAAAAAAATAGAAAGAAATTAGCTGGACAACTAAAAATATGTATATATAAAATTAGCCAGGCATGGTGGCGCATGCCTGTAGTTCCAGCTACTTGGGAGGCTGAGGCAGTAGGATCACTTGAGCCCAGGAGTTTGAGGTTGCTGTGAGCTAGGCTGATGCCATGGCACTCTAGTCTGAGCAACAGAGTGAGACTCTGTCTCAAAAAAAAAAAAAAAAAAAAAAGAATGTCACAGTTTGGCACTTCTCACAAGAGGTCAGGATTGCTTGTTGTGCCACCAGTCCACATGGAAGCCCCCTTAGGCTGTGTTTCTCTCTTGAAGTAGTTTCTTTCCTGACTCCATGGAAAAGGGACAGGTAAATAAAGAAGATGGGCCACCAGTTGTTTCCCACTGGAAGCAACCATACCGCCAAGGCAAATGCTGAGCATTTCCTCCTGGTACTCCAGAGAAATCACCCGTAGGCCAAGTGCTGTCCCACATCCACCTTTCCTCGGAGAGGTGGCATCCGTGGAATGTAGGTGCATCTTAAGTGCAACTTGAAGACCTTTCTGATTGGAACTGACCTTATGAGCCCCCGTCAGACAGTCTATTTCAACCTCGGAACAGGCAGCGCCATAAACAAAATATTCGAAGGGATGACCTTCACCTTTCTCCCAGTTCATGTCCGACTCATAACCCCTGGAGGAAACAGGATGATTGAGGAGTGGGGTTAACTGATCAAGTCCTGTAATCACAGACTATGATGATTACACAGACCCATAAGAGTTGTGCAAACCAGAGGAATATGCTCGTACAATGATATGCCAATATATAATGCATACTCAGTAAGTCTGTTGAATAAATAAATATTTATTTCTTTCTTATTTAACTTGCTTTGTCTGATAAACACATCCCATTACTCCTGGCTGATGACTCCTTACTTTTGGGGGTGAGCTGCTGACTTCATGATCAGCCATCTTATTGCTTTTGGCTGATGTTGGGTCATGTAACCGTATTGTCATCAGATTTGGGGAATTTAACGTGTATCACCAAAACCTATTTCAAAGACACACACTAGCCTGCTTTGTCTATCTTTCTGGCTTCAGAAATCAACCTTGTGTGCGAGGGGCCAGGTCCCTGGCTCTCATCCTTTGCCACTACTCTGGTCTCTCACTATCGGGCTCCATGGCCTGCTTTGTTCCCAACTCCTCTTTAAGGACATCAGATACATGTCAGTGGTAAAAAAGAAGCACAGGCCAGCAGCTCGCCAGGACTCTACCCTCTCTCCTCTGCTCCCCTGAGCCTAGAGTGGGCCTTTAAGAACACTTCCAATGCCTGTTCCAAGAGCCAGCCAGTGCCCAGGACGCCCATGACAACTGGCAAAGTGTCCAAACCACATAAGACTCCATATCACTCTGCTCTCTGACGGCTTTCATTCTCCAGTAAAATAACTTACTAAAATGTTTTCCAAATTAAGTAAGTTCCTGTTGTTTCACATCTTTTTACCTGGTAATTGTCAAATTTTTTTGCCAATCCTGAAGGTGTAAAATGATACCTATCTTATGGGTTCAATTTGCATCTTCCTACCTTTGTTTCTTAACTTAAGAGAGAGATTGTGTTTTCAACAAAAAGTCAGCCACTGCTGTGGATTCAAACTATTAACCCCAGAGAGCCTTATAATACCATCCAGTATGATCTGAATCATCGATTCAGTTGAATTTTATTTGTGTGCCTATTTTTCCTAGCAAAAGTCTTTCTGGACACTTGGATTAACTGGCAGCTAATATTAAATATAATCTTTATAATGATGGGTACATAGAAGGTATAAAATCAATTTTGGCCAAAATGGCAAACAAAACTGAAACTCCTCCTCAAGATACCACTGTTATTTTCCATAGCATGTGACTGAAAGGATGGTTTACCTGAAGTATCCAACAGCCGAAAGGCTAATGCTTTCATCAAAAGCAGTCTGTGCCTGTGAAGGAAAAGCATAACACGATGCACTAACGATGTCTAAAGAAAGAATCACTCAAGACTCCAATTTTAATTTGACTACACATTAAATAAAGCTATCAGAGTAATAATTAAGAAGGACCAAGATTAATTTGTTCCTTTCAGCATTCTCCATCTCCACAGGCATTTGTGGTTCACTGCTTGTAGCAACAGCATTTGTCCAGTGCGTATGATGGTAATAAATGCCTGGGTTACTGCCGTACTTATGGACTAGGCTAACGTCATCAACATATGTTCTGCTTATGAAGAAATCCACTCAGTTATCTGGAAAGACTCCGCCTATTAACATGGGACATTGTGGGAAACAATGATCGGTTAGATGTTTCATTTTATTATCAGGTATCCATAACAGTTTCAGCTGAGGGGGAATAATTTCGCTAAATTGCACCATTTACACCAAAAGTTCTCCTGACTCTGTAGTGCACACAGTTGACTACTCTACAGAAAAATGGGGAGTAGGTCCAAGTTCCCAGGTCTAAGAAAGAAGGTGAGAAGTGCAGTCATTATAGAAGAAAGTGGGCTGGTGGAGGACTGACTCTCCACGCTGCGTCTCTCTCCAGCTGTCTCCAGACTGACTCAGCCTTTTGGGCTCAGGCAGCACCGTGCAGAGGTAAGAAACAAATAGGCCCAGAAAGGATTGAGAGCTCCCATAAATACACATCATAAAATGAGTCCTTACTCTATAGAATAGCAAGAACCATTTCTAAGTGGGACTCTCCACATATAATTTTTCCCAGAGCTGCGCTTTTAATGTTGCAAAACCCGACATTCTAGAATAGTCAGCATAACACATGCTCCCAGTTTTTATGGATATTTGTTCCACATCATCTGGTACTTTATAAGCTATTACTTGGAAAAGTTTGCTAGTTGACTTTAGAATATGTTTCTTCACTTCCAAATAGATTGTAAGTAGATAAAAGGAAGGAGGTAAATATTTCCATTCCACTGAGCGTCTACTACTGGATGAACATATACCCGGTGGCTTGGTTTACTATTTCTTAATGAGTGCTTACATGATTTTTACTCTCATAGAATGATGCTAATATTGTTTTTCTATTTTAGGAACAATGGAACCCAAAAAAGGAGAACAAGCAGATTTACAGCTATTATCCAGAAAATACTTAGGTTCAACACGAAGAAACATTAAGTAATTCTAGCCTAAAACAGAAGTTCTGGCAGAAGAACCGTCTTTTTCTATAACAGAAAATTTTCCCAGGTGCAAGAGTTCTTCCACCACATGGTGACAGGATTTCCACGTGCTGAGAGCCAAAGGGCCTCTGATTTATCAGTATGCAACGGTGGTAGCTTCACGATGGTACCTTCAACGTGCCCTTTCTGCGGCTATTTAATTCACGCGTATTTCTCTCACGCTCCCCTCCCCCCTTTTTTTCTAACATAAAACACAGAGAACTAGTGAGTCTTACCCAGTCCTTCCAAGTTCCTTCAGGATTCTTGCTGATGATGGGTTCAAGGCGTTTTAGAAGAGTTTGACAAGCATCCTAGGGATTATTTTTTAATTAAAATTATGAACATAATTTCATGCAAATGCCAATTTTGAAACAACATGATACGTGTCATTCCATAGGCTTATCTATGGGGGAACATAGATAAGAGATCAATCCTGTAAGAAGGTGATGTGAAAGGTTTTATCTGTGTGTGTGTGTGTGTGTGTGTGTGCATGTGTGTGTATGTGTGTGTGTGTGAGCTGGCCTTGTAAGCCACGCTAAGAAGTCAGGACTTAGAAAAACTGTTGGCACCACTGGCCCTTGTTTTCAAACACGCAGGATCAGATTCAGTGGGTAGCAGAGTGGAAGGTGAGGAAGTTGGGGTGGAGAGACAGCAGCCTTGCGATGGCCCTGGCGAGAGGTGGGCGCCTGAATCAAAGTGATATTAACATAACATGGAAGTGGAAAGACACAGAGACATCTTTGTGTAGAACTGAAAGGACTTGCTGACCAGTGAGAAGTCAGGAGTGAGGGAGAAAAAGAGGTGGCATTTCCAGCACAGGAGGGCTGCTGGGTGCTGTACCTCTGATTGAGCTGGAGACTGGGGGAAGGAGATAAGAGATGGATTAACTCTCAGCATCTTCTGAGCTCCACCCACGTATTTGGCCGTGACAAGGGCTAATGAGTTGGACGCCACTGCAGTGATTGTTACCTTTACTGCCAACCCGTTGAGATCCGCCACCACAGACCCTCCAGAGACATTTGCATTGGGGACAGTTTCTGTGCTTGTCCCACGCAGATGGATATTTGACATCGGCATTCTTAATTCACGGCTGGCCACCTGGATTTTAGGAGAGAGTTGCTTTTCGAATACTTTGATCAGTCGTAGACTCGTGCACATGCCCAGGTGGTAGCACGTGTGTAAAGCCCTTAGATGCACGACATGGCCAAGGGAGCAGGACCACAAATTCCTCCAGTTTCTCTTTTCTAAAAACCCTGTAGCTAGTCTGGACCCCAAGTCCTAAATACATTTTCTTTTTCTTTGACTTTCTCATATACAATAGCATCAGAAAGAGGAGGTGAGGCCCCAGGCCAAAGCAGGAAGAAATATTTCCTTCAAATTTTCACATCATGAAATCAACACCTTCGAGGTCTCTCCTACCACCACACTCTGCAAAATCCTAGCAAAGACAACTTCATCAATGACAGGAGATGTCTATCTCCTATCCACATTTGTGGAGCTGCTCCAGGAATAGAGTGCTTCTCATGGAGAGGGCGATGGCTTTGGAAAAGCAGCAGCATGAATACACGGGTCACAGAAGAAGGGGATGGTGCCAGGGCCATGTGCCAACACAAGGTCTTAGCTGGTTGCTTTATTCTTCCTTTACTGTTAGTACTAGAGAGCAAAATCATATGGCTGACTTTAGTTCATCCAGATTTCTCCTCTTTCCTGCTGGCGGCATGGCTTAATAGCGTTTGCCCACAACTTCTACAAGGACACAGGCATACAGAGCCCTTCCATAATGCTTGGCTCTCAGATCGTCTGCACAGAGTGCATAGGCTTAGAATGTAAAGGTCTCTGGTGGTTCAATAAGGAAAACACTGAAATCTCACCCTCCAAATGGGGAAAGGTATGACCAGACAATTCTCAAGTCAACATGAAATAAAACATACATTCAACATCTCTATACCCAGAAAAATGTAAATTAATGTAATAATGAAATACTTTCATTTACCTATCAAATTATCTAAAATTTTTCAACAATCCATAACATGCAGTGTTGGTTAGTGATGTAATGAGATGGATACTTTTTGGAAAACAATCTGATGATGTGTGTCAAATAATTTTAAATACTCACACACTGTGACCAAGTAATTTTATTTCTGGGAATCTATTTCAAGAAAACAAACACTGATATGATCACGGGTTAATGTACAAAAATATTCACTAAAGTGTTCAACAGTTGGGGGATGGTTAAATAAATTATACATGCATCCACATGCAGCCATTAGAAATCGTGATTGCAAAGGATTCTTAATGACAGGAGGAAGTGCTCACTCTATATAAGGATCAGTGGGAAAAAAACCAGGATACAAAATTATATAAAAGCATGCTAGCAATTTGTTGGAAAAGAAAAAAGACAAGATGGAAAGACCCTAAATGCTGTTTATGCTAAGTGGTGGATTTGTGTAAGGTCTTTTAAAAAAAATTTTTCTTCCTCTTTGAAGTGTTTTATAATCTATAATGTTACTGTTATGATTAATATACAAACGGTAGCTTAAAATTAATCTAAAATAAGTGAGCCAAAAGAAAACTGGTAAAATTTGGCTAGAAATACCAAATATAATTTATATTGTCAATTGTTCGGGGCCCTTAATATGAAAAGGGTAAGAAATAATGCAGTATGTCAGAATTTAGACATCATTTTATTGCCCAACAAAGATTTGAAAAAGACAACTCAATTGTTAGTATATTTAAAGGAAAGTGGCAATAAACACACAACCTTCTTTAGCAATAAAACAACTGGAGAATCTTCTGACACATTCTTTTGGGAAGTTCAGTTACAAAATTGGCTTGTTTTCCCAGTTTCTGCTAATAGCTTAACAGCTTAAGCAGTCACAACTAAAGCTTCCTATCCTTTATGTTGGAACAGAAAATATACACTGATAGTTTTTCTCTCACGAGCATCTCTAAAAGCACACACCCAACTTAATCCAGTTATTTGCAATCTTACCTGAATCATTTTAGTGTGGACGCCCTGCCCCATTTCAATTCCACCATGAGTGACCAGCACAGAACCATCTAAGTAAATGTGGACCAGGGCAGCAGCCTAAGCAGAAAAGATAAAAACAGTATCCATGAGCTTTTTGATATTATCACATATCATGTCAATTAAAACATTTTCCTTGGAAATGAACCCCCTTTCCATCTCCCTAGCTCCTGCCAAAAAAAAAAAAAAACCGCAGAGATGCTTTTCCCATTGCCCTGACAGTACCGAGCAGAGCCAGGGCAATACTGGGCTAGTACTGCCTTGTGGTCACCCCACGAGAGGCCATGTTGCCCCTAGGTGGCTTTGAGTCTATGGCAAGACTGTGTTCCTTAAGCTACTATTTCCTAACTAGGACATCTGAGCACACTGGTACCTCCAAGAACCCCTCTCTCCCTGGCCCAGAGTGGAGCAACATTTTAGGTTTCTTTTTGGAGGAAGGGGGCTTAATGCAAAGTTAAGTAGAGATAGGTTGAGCGAGAGGGAGAATAACTGTTTGTGTGTACACATGATCCCATAGCTGTAGGAGTGTTGCAGAGGAGTGAAAATGAAAATCCAAATAAGACAGGATGAATAGACATTAATTTTTTTGCTGCAAAATGAGCTAAGCCCACCCTAAATCATCGTGGTACAGAATTACAGAGCTTTGGAGTTGAAAGGAACTTGGAAGTAATCGTATCTAACTATATGGCACCTCACAAGGATCCAGAAGGAACCAGCCTGCCAATAGCACGAGAAGCTCCTGCAATAAGAAACATCCAGACTCTAAGCTAAACATATTTTACAATTAACAAGAATGTGCCTTCTTGCAAGTCTGCCTGTGCTAGAGTACGGAGATATCCTGGGGGGCTGCCGAACACAAGGATGCTTTCTCCACTTTGAGCCTCCAATATATTAATAAGACAACATCAATAGCATATGGTCCTAGAGAAGATGCCTTTGCGTGGTTCCACTGCAGTCCAGGACAGCCTGCAAGGCAACCAATGCAGCTCTTCAGCTGGGAAGTGCCAACCTCATGGATGTGGTCTGGGTAAGCCAGGGGTCACTTAAAGCTCTGTCAGCTAGGTTTCTTAATATCTAAGTTTCTATGCACAGTGGCATAATAATCTATGATTTAATGGCAGGGTCTTCGGAAAATTCTGGTAACAAGCTTATTTCCACTTAATGAACCTAAAATTTTAGTAAGCCTTACCTACCCACTTAGATTACTTGTAAGCAACCCTGGTCACAAGTAAAAGTGGATGGAATTTCACATCAATCACCAGATAAACCCAAGGAAAGTTGTGTATTCCTTGGTCAATTCTCTGCCCACAAAAAGAACCTTGACAGGCACCTATGGGCTGTGGATCACACTTGGAAAACTGCCTCTTTATTGGTATCCAAAGGTTCATCATCCCAGTGAATGACAACCAGAAGTCTCTATTGTTCCAAATAAGACAATTTTGACAGTGAAAACGGGCTCTGTTTACTTGGGCAGCAGGTGTAAAGTAGAGATGTACTGGGAAACAGAGACATCAGGGTGCCCTTTCTCTGAGGACAAAGGCACATACATTCGCAGCCCAAGGGAGACTCTTAGAATCTTGAAGAAGGCACAGTAGCCATAACACTCATGCCCAAGGGCCTTGGGAAGATGCAGCAGAGCATGTTTTACTGCTCATTGACATGTGACTCCTGGAAACACCATCTTGGGCTCCTGGTCATTTATTCTCAAAAGAATAAAGATGAGGAGTAGCTTTCCTCTACACAGAGCCCAGAGCTGGTGGACCTGGGGTTGTGCATTAGATGGCAGGTAATGCCAGCTGCAACAGTAGCTCCTGGGCCCCATTCTGTGGCACTTGATTGAACTTGGCTAGAATGCGAGTCCCTGGAAAGGAAGGATTATGTCCAAAGGCATTTCTTGGAATGCAACATAGTATCTCACCTGTGGTAGGCGCTCAATAAATGTTTGATAAGTGAACTTGCAATAGCACAGCCTTTCAATCTGTTGCTTAAGCTTGTAGACTCTGCATCTGGCTTCCTTGGCTCTGCAGAAAGTGGGTGTAATTCATAGCTGGACTTGGCACATATGATTGAACTACAATTATAGTGGATTGTACATTTCCTACATTGTGTGACCCTGCTGGTGACAGCACTCAGCCTGCATGTCCGGGGCAGCATTTCTATCAAAGACTGCTGAGTAATTTGTTCCATGTGATGCTGCAATCTCCTCGGGCCATTTAAAATGTCAAATTCAGTTTAGTTAAGTGGCACCACTGGATGGCTCATTGTTAGAACCACAAAAGATAATTCTGCAAAGCTTCATCTACAAAATAGGCACAACTGGAGTGTTGGAGCAGATGGTTCTCCAATATGAATAGAGGGCTTAGTCGAGGAAATTCAAATCTTCAAGCAACAACTGCTGGTATTGGTGAGAAGTTAGCTTTAATCGCACAGATTCCCTAAATGTCTCAGCATTTAGACATTTGAGTCCCTACTCTGTGCCACGTTCCATGGTAAGGCACTGGAAACGCAGAGGCTAATTAGGTACTGTTGGTGCCCTTTAGTGTTCACAGTGCAGGAATTGAACACAGGCATACCTTGGAGAGATTGCAAGTTTGCTTCCAGATCATGGCAATAAAGTGAGTGTTACTATAAAGTGAGTCACACAAGGTTTTTGGTTTCCCAGTGCATATGAAAGTTATGTTTACACTATACTGTAGTCTATTTAGTATACTTTACATTTACACTATACTATAGTCTATTTAATACAATAGCATATGTCTAAAAATATACATATCTTCATTTAAAAATATTTTATTGCTAAAAAAATGCTAACAATCATCTGAGCCTTCAGTGATCATAATATTTTTGCTGGTGGAGAGTCTTGTCTCAATGTTGATGGTTGCTGACTGATCAGGATGGTGGCTGCTGAAGGCTGAGGTGGCTGTGGCAATTTTTAAAAATAAAACAACAATGAAGTATGCTGCATTGATTGGCTCTTCCTGTCACAAAAGATTTCTCTGTGGCTTGTCATGTTGTTTGATAGAATTTCACCCACAGTAGAACTTCTTTCAAAATTGGAGGCAATCCTCTCAAACCCTGCCACTGCTTTGTCAACTAAGTAAGTATAATATTCTAAATCCTTTGTTGTTACTTCAACAATGCTCACAGCATCTTTACAGGAGTAGATTCCATCTCAAGAAACCACTTTCTCTGCTTATCCGTAAGAAGGCTTTGGTTTAAGGGAATGTTGTGGTTGGTCTGATCTTTTATCCAGACCACTCCCCAATGGTTAAAATTTTATCATGAGATTGTAGCAATTCAGTCGCATCTTCAGGCTCCACTTCTAAGTCTAGTTCTCTTGCTATTTCCACCACATCTGCAGTGACTTCGTCCACTAAAGTCTTGATGCCCTCAAAGTTATCCTTGAGGGTTGGAATCAACTTCTTCCAAACTCCTGTTCACGTTGATATTTTGACCTCTTTCCGTGAATCACAAATGTTCTTAATGGCATCTAGAATGATAAATCCTTTCCAGAAAGTTTCAATTTACTTCGCCAGATCTATCAGAGTAATTATTATCTATGGTAGTTATAGCCTTATGAAATGTATTTATTAAATAATAAGACTTGAAAGTTGAAATTACTCCTTGATCCATGGGCTGCAGAATGGATGTTGTATTAGCAGGCATGAAAACAACATCAATCTCTCTGCGCTATCAGAGCTCTTGGGTGACCTGGTGCATTGTCAATGAGTAGCAATATTTTGAAAGGAATATTTTTTCTGTGCAGTAGATCTCAACACTGGCCTTAAAACATTCAGCAAACCATGCTGTAAAACAGATGTACTGTCATCCAGGCTTTGTTGTTCCATTTCGAGAGCACAGACAGAGGAGATGCAGCATAATCCTTAAGAGCCCTAGGGTTTTCAGAAATGGCAAATGAGCACTGGCTTCAAATTAAAGACACCAGCTGCATGAATCCCTAACAAGAGAGTCAGCCTGTCCTTTGAAATTTTGAAGCCAGGCATTGACTTCTTCTCTGTAGCTATGAAAGTCCTAGATGGCATCTTCTTCCAATACAGGGTTGTTTTGTCTCCATTGAAAATCTATTGTTTGGTGCAGTCACCTTCATCAGTAATGTTGGCTAGATCTTCTGGATAACTTGCTGCAGCTTCTCTACCAGCATTTGTTGCTTCACCTTGCACTTTCATGTTATGGAGGTGGCTTCTTCCTTAAACCTCATGACCCAATCACTGCTAGCTTCAAACTTTTCTTCTGCAGCTTCATCCACCTTTGTTAGCCATCATAGAATTGAAGAGAGTCAGGGCTTTGCTCTGGATTAGGCTTTGATTTAAGGGAATGTTGTGGTTGGTTGGATTTTCTATCCAGACCACTAAAACTTTCTCCGTATCAGCAATATGGCTGTTTCACTTTCTTATCATCCATTAATAAACTTGTTTTTGCCTTAGTTCCTCACCCATAGCCCTTTGTCTCTTGCATGTGAGTCAATTGTGTGCAGATGACTAAATGGCTCTGTGCTATTTTCTGCCTTCACAAGCAGGCAAGGAATGAGAAGGCTGCAATAAGATCATCCTTTATAACACTACTTCTCTGACCAACCCCTGCCTACAATCAAAGCTGCATGCAAACGTTCTAAGGTACTCCAAGGCTCAACTAGGAAAGTTAGGTGAACAGTCGGATTCAGGAATGTGGGAGGACCCCCCCCGCCGCACATTTCTTGGCCTCGTCAGCTCCTATTTCAACATATGACATCCACACTAATGCTCCTCTCCCAGCTCCCCCCATTCGCTGCTCTTCTGTGATCAGGAAACACGCCTGCTGTGCCTTCCTCATGGCTCAGTCCAAGGCGTGAATCCTGCAAAGAGGAGTGACACCAATGGTGAGGGCTCCTCTGGCTTATCTGTATGTACAGGAATACACATATGTAGGAAAATAGATAGTAGGGGTCCCCCATCGCTACTGCGCCATGAGCCAGAACAGCATGGTCCCCCACCAGCCGTCAGGGGTAAGCTTCGTTCACGAATGAAGAGGTGGAAACAGCAAGTGGGATTTAGCAACAAAGCAAGGGGATTTACTTAATGAAAAATAAAGAAAATAAACTATGAGAGAGGTTCTCAGTCCTCCCCTTCACACTTGTAACAGCTGTGAGATGAACAAACTCTGAAAATTGTGTTTAAAAAGATATTGAAGTGATTTACTTTTCTGGCTTTAGTTTACCCCAACCCACCCCACCCAAAAGGAGTGGGGCTCCACAAGCCTTGCAGCCTCCGTTTCAATTCGCAGCCCAGCGACACAGAATCACAGGGGCTGGAGAGGAGTCGTGGAGGGCGTCGCTCCTGCACTCTCACTGTCCACAGGGGCCATCCGGGCCCAGAGCGAGTTGGCTCCACTGCTTACTGCCAGGGCCAGGAGTAAACCTCAAGTCTCCCAATTTCCCAGCAGGAATGTTTTTCACCAACTGTGGGCATGCGGGTGGAGGAGCTCTTGTCTCCTCCGGAAGAAAGCTGGCCTGACTAAGCACACCTCGGAAGAAGTTTAACAGCTGGGCTCTGCATCCCCATGGCTACCTGACTCAAGGAAAAGTCTCCTCAACATCTTTTGTTTTGTCTGGGCCACTTCTGGGCACGTTCCCACCTGTGTTTGGAGAACTGACCTGACCAGCAGCGACTGAGCCAAGGCCGACAGGAAACTTCACGGGGACTATGGCCAGCCCTTTCTTCTTCCAGTAATTCTCCGCGTTGAATTTTTCCACGGCTGCTTTCCTCAGCGAGTAGGAAGACATGGCCATACATTCTCTCCAACACTGGATCAAGTTCTGGGCATTAATCTCCTGTTTGTAGGGTGTTTGATCAAAGTCCTTGTACATGTTTATTGTTCGGACCTATGGAGGAAAAGGAGATTAAAGTGGGGGTGCAGGGAGCCCAGCAGACGTAGTCTCGCCCTTCCACTGTCCTCTTGGTCAAATTCTGCCCATCCTACAAGCTCCAAGCTGAGTCCTACTTAGTCTTCGTAGAAACCTTTCCCCACACACAGCTTTCTCCTCTTCCTTTACTTGAAGCCTCTCAGATATGTTAGCACTTACTTAAATACTTTCTACACTGCTGCTGTGCAAATTCAAAGGAAAGGATCCTTCCCCTATATTCGTATGAGACTCGACACAGCCCGGGTACACTAGGGATGTCTAATTCCACTTGTGTTGGGAATACCTGTTGAAGGGTCGCCAGGCCACATGATTTGGATTATTCAGGTGCTGTGGCAAGATAAGACCACTGACCTCCAAAACACGCAAATGTGAAAGTGACAAAGTTGGTCATTTTAGTTATTCACATGCATGAAGTTGGGGCTGAGACTTAAAGAACTGAAAGGAGACCATTTGGATAACTGAAATGACCAACTTTTTCACAGCTTGCTGAGATGTTAGGGAGGCAGGGAACGAGGGGCTTAATGGAGTTGTTGGTAGTGGTTATACCCTCAACTGATGGGGGCTTCTCACTAACCGGGTGAGAAGCTGGTGCTCACTCATCTATAGCCTCTGTTTCCAGGATTTTTCAGAAGGATTCTGAGTAAGACAAAGGTCACTGAACCTTGGAGCTCTGGCTCTATATTAACTAGTCAGCGCGGTTACCTGGAGCAAATCATTTACCCTCCAGGATCTTAAATTCCTCAACCTGAATGACCCCCAAAGGCCCCCCTCCCCCACCTCTGAATTCTAAGTATTTTGTGTGCGAGACTGATTTAGTATTACCTTCTCAGGGGACAAACCACACTTGGCTGCAACTTCCATGATACAGGATTCGGTGATCAGCCCCGCCTGAGGAAAGCCAAACCCACGAAATGCCGTGTTGGATGGAAGGTTGGTTTTGCATGCCCAAGCCCTGCAGCGCAGGTTGGGAAACTTGTAAGCGTTGTCCATTTTCAGAATTCCCATTTCTATCACCTGGAGAAATCAGAGGTGATGTGATAAGCCCCTGTACCTGTCTCCCCATCCTAAGACTCAGACCCAAACCAGGCCGGAAATGGCAGTCCCTCTACATCACATCGAACAAGCTAAATATATCCACACCCCAAATGTTTGCTGTAAAATAATCTTTAAGTATTTGAATAATTTTTCTTTTGAAGTACTTATTTTTTTCTTTTCGTATTTTAGAGTTCATGCATTTTTTTCAGATTTCAAACATTTACAGAAGCCTTGAAATATTCACAGGCTCTAAGCACTGGGTCTACAGAATGTAATGAATATAATATCCTAGAAAACAGAGAAAACGGAAAAAAATGTTTTGGCATTGGATCTAATGCATCATTCCTTAACCAGGGGCAATACCTTCCTCCTGGGGACATTCGGCAATGTCTGGAGGAGACAATTTTGGTTGTGAAGGACTTGGGGGTGGTGGTGTCATTGACAACTACCGAGCAGAAGCCAAAGATGCTGCTAAACATCCTGCAAGGCACAGGACAGCCCCAAAATAAAGAGTCGCCCAGTCCAGAATGTCAGTAGCGCCAAAGCTCAGAAAGCCTGGTCTCATGCTTGCATGTGGGAAAAGAGCTCTGAATACTTAGAGGGAAGCATGGAGATGACACACAGATGCAGACTCAGGTAAGATCTCTGGGCTCGTGCTGTGGGCGCCAGCAAGTAACACGTGCCTACCCCTGCAATAATGATTGTTACACTTTCATAATTAAATATTACTTAACTATTGAACATTTTCTGAGTTAAATCATTTCATGTAACACTCTTTCAGGAATGTGAACTTCCTTCTCAAAGCACTTACGAATAATGACTCGTCCAGGGTGGCGCCTCCATTGCTATAATGCTCCATGTCCAGGGCCAAGATTCTGCCGTCATTCATGAATCCAGCCTGCGGGAGGAGAACTGGCCTTTGGTACTGGCGCCAGGGCCAAACCTCTCTAAAGTTTACTTTGTCCCTTGTGAACCCTCCACACATAGGGAAAAGCTTCATGACATTGGATTTGGCTGGATGTCTTGGATATATAACTAGTGCTGTGATTTTAGGCAAGCTATGGAACTTCTTTCATTGTCTGTGAAATGGAAATAAATAAGGTAATGCATGGAAAATTATAGGTGAGTGCCTGAAACAGAAAGTGTTCTAAATATAAATTATTAGGATTACTATTATAAATATTGTCGCCTATCCTCATACCACTCTCCATCAGAAAACATTATTTTCTCATAGTTTTAGTCACTACTGTGATGATGACTTCTATCACTATAACCCAGTCCTTTTAACGAAGTCCCATGGTGGTGAATGACATTTCTGCTTAAGATCCTGTTGTCACTTCTTCCCCAACACTTACACAAACAAGCTCATCACTGTCCTTCCAGATTGGTTCCTCCTTCCAACTTGTCTGTTTCTTCCAGAACCCTCCAAGTCATGCTTGTGGTTGTGTTCTCCATTGTATTTTGCCAAACTTTTCACCAAATCCTAGTTTATTTTACACTACAATGGCTCTTGGACTCATCCCTTCTACATCTTACCATCCTATCTCAGACCCCAACTGCTTCATGTCTGAATGCATCAGCTGCCTCCCGCTGGTCCACCTGCCTCCATCCTCTCTTCTCCTCAGGCCAACCTGTTACCCTCCCCAAAGGGCCCATGTTTAGATACAGCACTAGACTGACCAAGGAACTACTCAATCTCAGTCTTTCTCACAAGAGCAAGTGACTCCAAGCCCCTCTCAGTCAGGCACCATCTAAACCAACCTATCCTCTTTTTCATTACCTTCCAGGAAGCACTCTGTAGTCATCCCCCCTCTCCCTTCACTCCTGCCCCTTCCAGACATGCCATGTCATTCCACTTCTGTGATTTTGCTGTCACTATTCCCACCACCTGGCATGCCGTCTTTCTGCCTACCCATTCTTGAAGGCACATTTATGTTTCACCTTCTTTAAGAAGACTCCTGGATATACTCTGACTCATTCATCTTTCCCCATGGTTTTACTATGTGTGCTTCATCTCTTAACCTGAGAGCGTTATGTTTTCATTTTTTAAAATTTCAAAGTATTAATAGTATAGGAATATACATATTTTTGGTTGCATGGATCACTTTTATAATGCTTGAGCCATGGTTATAAGTGTGCCTGTCACCCAGATAGTATTCATTGTATCCGTTAGGTAGGTTTTCACCCATCTCCACCTCTTCCCTCCCCCGTTTGATTTCCATTAAGTTTTACTTCCCTGTAAGCACATGTGTGCTCTTTGGTTAGTTCCAATTTAATAGTGACTATATGTGGTGTTAGTTTTTCTATTCTTTTGATACTTCACTTAGGATGATGGTCTTCAGTTCCATCCAAATCATTGCAAAAGGCATTAAGTCATCTTCATGGCGGAGTAGTACTCCATGGTATACATATACCACATTTTGTTAATCCACTCATGAATCGATGCACACTTGGGTTGATTCCATATCTTTGTAATTGTGAATTGGGTTGCAATAAACATTCAAGTACAGGTGTCTTTTTGATAAAGTGACTTCTTTTCCTTTGGGTAAATACCCAGTAGTGGGATTGCTGTATCAAG
The DNA here is from genome assembly GCA_004363605.1 of Indri indri. NCBI lineage: Eukaryota > Metazoa > Chordata > Mammalia > Primates > Indriidae > Indri > Indri indri. The sequence continues at coordinate 5,517 of RJWJ010013396.1, read as the reverse complement.
TGGTAGGTCTACTTTTAGTTCTTTGAGGTATCTCCATACTGTTTTCCACAGAGGTTGCACTAGTTTGCAGTCTCACTAAAAGTGTGTAAGGTTCCTTTCTCTCCACGTCCACACCAGCATCTGTTGTTTTGGGACTTACTGATAAAAGCCATTCTCACTGGAGTTAGGTGGTATCTCACTGTGGTTTTGATTTGCATTTCCCTGATGATTAGAGACATTGAGCATTTTTTCATACGTTTATTGGCCAGAAGTCTATCTTCTTTTGAAAAGCTTCTGTTCATGTCTTTTGCCCACTTTTTAATGTCTCAGTCCCTGAGAGCTTTTAGTTGCTTTTTAGAGCAGTTAGCCTACTGTGACAAGTAAAATTATTTCTTATAAAGCAAAAGTACAGATACTTTCTACTATGAACATTTTCCTAGAAATTTCTGGGACCCATTTTTAAAAAAATATCCATGATGTATTGAAAAATGAAGAACACATCTGCAAATAATTGCAATTTTGCATAACACTATTGTTATGGGAATTATTCTATTTTCACCTGTTTTACATGTGGGAATAAGCATGGTTATCAGATTTACTTTCATAGACATATATCTTCATTTTTCCAATTATTTACTCTGTAACAGCCAATACCAGCTAGTATTTTTTTCTTAAACTGATATCTTTGAGCAAAGCAGAAAAGCTTCATTGCACTAGCCAGTGATTAAACAGTCAGCACAAGGAATAGAAAGGTGGATAACTTGTTGATTTGTTCATAGTCATTCCCCATTAGAAAGTAGCCAAACACTGCCCTCTGCCTTGACGGAATGTTGTATTTACAACACAAATCCTTCCCCCACACCTTCTTCTTCTACTCACTTTGTACTTTCCAAGGTAAGGGTGGCGGCCTCCAGTTATTAACATGTCTTCTCCTCGTTCCAAAATGCAGCGGACTGCACGACCATGTCTAAAATAGCAAAAAAGCAAGAGAGGTAAACTCTTTTACCAAGATGGTATTATCTGGGGTTTATATAACTCCTGATGAGAGCCTGAGTGGAGCTGAGTGGTGCCCACATGCATCACAGAAGCACAGAACTACCCTACACGCCCAGCTTCTGCTGATCTCAGTCATACCGGGTGGCCTCCCCTCCCTTCGGGTTAGGGCATAATGTCTGGCATTTGCTACTTGTGGGAGGGAGATTCTTGGATGCTCAAGGCTCTAGGGTATTGCTCTGGGGGTATTCCCACTGTGATAACAACCTCTGCTACAGGCAAACTTTCCTAAGGCCACATTTTAAACTGGCACAAATGAAGGTGCTAACTGCCAAGTACTCTCTGACAGGACAGATCTGGAATCCAGGTCTTTTTGCTGGAACTGACTTATATTACTCGGGAAAGAAATTAAGCCTTTTAGGTGTGCCTGCTCCAAAGACCACTTCCTATGATGATATTTTGAGATACTCAAAGGAAAATAACAATATAAATTAATGTAAACATAACAAAAGCAAAGTCTCTATTGAAAGAAAGACAATATATATATGCTCCAAAAAGTAATATAAATGACCTACACTTATATAGGTCAGTCCAACAGGTGCTAAGGACAAGTAACCCCTTACCCATTCAGGACCTGTTTCTGTCTACTTTCCAGGCATTCCAGGTAATATTTTTTTCTGTGGCTTTCATTCTTTTCAGTAATTGATTCTTTTATATACATATATATATTTTTTCTTTCTTCTAAGTAAAGGAAGTCATGTTTAAAGTAATTGATTCTTATTTTGATTCTTACAGGATGTAGCTTGACAATATAAGACAAGGAAGTTATAATAAGCTGACAGCTTGTTTATGTTTGTATATTGTATGCGATTTTAAATAATCTTGGCCCAGATTCTTCCTCATTAATCCTGACATTGAGAACTTTCACTATGATTTCATTTTATTTTGTAGTGTATTTAGCAGATTTTCTCCACGTACTTGTTTGCGGCAAATGCAGTGACAGCTGCCATGATGCCAGTTTTGCTGACCTTCCCTCCAAACGCCCCACCAACACGCCTTACGTGACACATGACCTTGTTGGCTGGGAGCTTTAAGGTTGAGGCAACTATGTCCTGTGAACAATGACAGTTCTGATTAATTGGACTCATCTTCAGCAAGGATATAATTGTGACTATCATTGTCACACCCATGACCTTAACAAAAAGAAATTGTCCCCTGAAGTGGGGGTGTGACAGCCACTGCACATTTTTATTCCATAATAATAGGACAATGTCTACCCTTGGCATGAATCCCCAGCTGCTCTCAGCAACATCTGGCTATAAGGACATTGCCAAAACTCTTATTAATATTAAGTATCCCTTCATTACCAGTGAGATACTGGATTTTGTGCTAATATTTTTTTGTATTTTCCCCATGAACCACACTCAAAGTGTCCTTTTTTCACACTAGGGACATGTTTCCTAAAGCAGTGAGATTTCGTGGCCTTCCAAGACTCTCCCAGCTTGGGTCTTTTCCTTACATTCTACTGTCTCCCTGGAGAATGAGCACTTTTCACCTTCCATTTGGACTGCCGCTAAAGTTGGCCAGTTGGTCTTCCCTGGATGCAGGTCTTACTCTTTCTTGCCATCGTAATGTTTAGAGGTCATTTCATCTTAACAACCAATTTGTATAGGTAGGGAGCCCAAGATGGATGAATTGAGGGCCCAACATCACACAGGGAGTGAAGAGCAGAATAGGCTCGGAACAGAGGCCATCCGACCCTTCTTTGTGCCCACCTTCTACAAGGCAATTCTCCACATTCTCACATTCCCATCCTCTGGCAATGGCACTGGCTCCTTATGACCTACTGAATCAAGATCCCTCTGCTCTGCTTCCCTTACTTTCCCCCTGGTGCTTAAACCTAGCCTCCCCCTTAAGGTACCCTCCATTCCAGCTTGGGCAGTCACTGTGCCATTCCTCCTTCCTTACATGCATGTTGCCTGGCATACAAGACACAGGCAACAAATGTTTGCAGAAGCATTAATGAATGAATGAATGAGTGGCATTTGATCTTGCTGTGGATTTCCCTGGAAATGGCCCCTCTTCTACCATCTAGGCAAACGTCACTCTTACCATGAATCCAGACTTAAAACTTCTTCATGGGTCTATCTGGGTGATTCTAGCCTCAGCAAACTCTCTTTTCTCTTCATTTCTCCACTCACGTACATTTTTACTTAGCTGATTTAGCACCTGGCTTCATCCTTTCCAATAGTATTTCCTAACTGCTTCACGTCAGTGAGGTACCATAAACTCTGGGCGGCAGGCCTTTCTCTTTTCTCTTTTGTGTTCTTAACCGTGCCAAGAGCAGAGCAAAAGACACCTGCTGATTCCACAATTGGTTTTATAGTTACAGAACCACAAACAAAAGGTCCCTACTTTAATAGTACTCTTCTAAAAGTTCTGAAATCATATGGCTGTTAATATCCAAATCAATATGGCTGTTAGTAGTCAATATTTCTTCAGTTCCTGAAGAAAGGACATTTTTATCTCTAATTGCTCTTGGCATATTTTTCTGGCAGAAATCATTTAGCCATGTCCCCTCCACAGAGGCCTCATGTTACCTGTATGTGTTTGGGAAACTGTGTGGACACATAGACATCCATTTCTTGGTCCTCTCCTTTGGGAACAACAAGCATGCTTTGGGTTTCCATATAAAAATGTTCTTGACCTCCCATATATATTTCACCTGTTACAGGAAAATACATGAAAGTTGAGGAGGCAACCAGAAAGTACAGGTGGTATCCCTAGCTGTTGTCTCATTGTGCAGAAATTCCACTGACAGTGCTTCTGCTGGGCCAGCATGCTGTACAGTGAAGAGTTACAAACAGCAATGTTTAGCTTTCAGTATACTTGTGGATTTGAAGTAGAGTTCTGCACGGGAATCTGTTGTGTCTGCCAGTGTGCTAGGTCACAGAGCCCTAGGGAAACATGTTAGACTTTCCAGAGTCAAAATACTAGGGCAAGGAGATTTCCAGTTCCAGAAGAAGATTAAATAGATGTACTTCTCCCTGTTTCTCCTGTTATATACAGCTAACAATCCTGAATATTACATATAAAACAAATATAAGAGGACTCTGAAAGGTTAAAAAAAAAGAAGGCAGACCCAGTAGAGACTTCAGGACCGACGGAAAGACACACAATGAGTTCAGTGGGTTTTGTTGTTGTCGTTGTTGTTTGCCTCATAGATCCCAGACTTAGCTCTAGAAAAGCCAGTAATCTAAAAACACCAACTGGCAAAGACAGAAAAAAATTTTATTCTTTCTAGCCAAATGACCAGAAAAGGGGAAGCCAAGGAAGATAAAAAAATTTTTAGACAATAAACACTCTACTCGAGCTAAACATGACAGAAAAAAACTGCAATCCAACTCCTACCTGTAAAGGTTGAGTAGGGAACCTCTACTTCCACCCTCATCAGGCTGTCACAAGGTGTCCCAAGCCCTCTGCTGGGGTGGTATCAGTGGAGACTACTTGGGGAGCCTGGAATTGTAACCCCTACCTGGCAGTAACAAGGCATTACCCCCTTCTTCCCCACCAGCAAAGTACTAGAGTAGTCTAGTGAACAGAAGATTCTAGTAAAATGGAAGATTTAAATAAGATCCAGAGCCTTATAACATAATATCCAAAATGTTCAAATATTACTCTTCATACCAAGAACCAGGAAACTCTCAACTTCAATGAGAAAAGAAATCAATGGATGCCAACACTGAGATGACACAGATGTTGGAATTATCTGACAAGGATTTCAAAGCAGCCATCATAAAAATGCTTCATCGAGCAATTACAGGAATACTTGAAACAAATGAAAAAATAGAAAGTCTTAGCGAAGAAACAGAAAGTATAAAAAAAGAACCAAATGGAAATTTTAGAATTGAGAAATACAACAGCCAAAATTTTAAAAGCTCAATGGATGGGCTGGAGAACATAATAGAAAGAAAAGAGGAAATTATTAGTGGACAAGAACACAGAACAATAGAAATCAACAAACCTGAATAAGAGGAAAACAATAGCCTGCAAAGAAATGGACTGAGCCTCAGGAACCTGTGTGTCTATAATACAAGATTTAATATTCGTGTCATTGAAGTCACGTATTTGAAAAAATAATAGCTAAAAATTTCCCAAACTTGGCAAAAGACACAAACCTACATTCAAGAAGCTGAGCGATGCAATAGGATAAATCCAAAGAAATACATGCCAGGAGACATCACAGTCAAACTTCAGAAAGACAAAGACACTGTCTTGAAAGCAGCAAGAGGGAAACACTACCTCATCTGTAGGGAAAGAGCACTTCGAAAGACAAAGGATTGCTCATCAGAAAGCATGGAGGCCAGAGGAAGTAGTGTAAAAATTTTCTAGTGCTAAGAGACCTGTCAACTCAGAATTCTACATCCAGTGAAAATATCCTTCAAGAATGAAAAAGAGGCCGGGCGCGGTGGCTCACGCCTGTAATCCTAGCACTCTGGGAGGCCGAGGCGGGCGGATCGTTCTGAGCTCAGGAGTTCGAGACCA
>RJWJ010013395.1:0-39973 GCA_004363605.1 Indri indri | reverse complement strand
ATTGTTAAAAGTTAGATAATTGTTTTACTGGATTTAAATCTTTAAGTGCCACACTGCTGGAATTTGTGGGACTGTCATTAAGAAACAATTCCCAATTCTTTTTTTTTATCTCTATCCTGTTGTCATTCTATTTACTGGGCTCAGAAGAAAGGAATGCTGATTTTCAGTTGCATCAATCCTCATTGCTTGTAATTTTACTTTGAATTGTGCAATTTATCCTTTTTTAATTTGTTTTTATTCTTGTCTGTGTGTTTGATGTTGGCCTTTAAAAAATAAAAATAAAATAAAATAAAAAAAAACAACAATCAACTTAAAGCCTTTGGCCACCTCTCAGCCTGCAAAGACTTCAACATCGAAAGCCAAAACACAGCCCACTTCTCTCCCTAAGCAGCCAGCTTCCACCACCCTTGGTGGGTCGAATAAAAAACCCATGAGCCTTGCATCAGGCTCAGTACCAGCTGCCCCACCCAAACGCCCTGCTGCCACCACTGCCCGGCCTTCCACCCTACCTTCACGAGATGTGAAACCAAAGGTAAGTAGTCACCTAACTACTGTGCCAGGGAAAACTTTTCCCCTCTGAATGTCAGATAGGCTCTTGCTGCAACCAGACATTGGAATCAGGCTGGTGGAATTGGGAAAAGGAAGGGGAAACGTGGGGAAGGGAGATTTGAAAATCAGATTAGGGACCCAGTGATGTAGCCATAACATTTTGAAGCCCTTTTATGGTATTTACCTTTCCCTGCCCTGGTTGGAGGCAATATTCCATCAACTTTGATTCCTCCTCCTTTCTTTCAGCTACTCTGTACTCTTTACCTATTTAAGCACTTGTTAACCCATTTTCTTTATTCCACATACTAATCAAATATTATTTTTTTGTGTAATTCTCACATCAAATGCAGTTATTTGTCTTTTTCTTTAATCATCCTGTGGAAGTGAATTTTGCCCGTTACTTTTGCGATATAAGTAACTCTTTTGGCTTATCTTACATGTTCCAGCGTCATGTGATAACTTTGCTTTCCTCCACTGATCTACTCCTGAAGTTTTCCAGTTTTCCAGATCATCCTCACTTTCTGTATTGCCCAGAAACTGTTCACATTTGGAGCAGCATTAGCTTTACAGAATTGTTCCAGGAAGAGAGAGGGTGTGTGAAGGCTGTGGCTGCCTTCCTTAACATCTTTTTCATTTGAGAAGGGCTTTTAGGTCAGCCTGGTGGTACTCTTTAAATTCACAGTGGGAAATAGTTTCCTATGTCCAAATGTCAGTTTTTAATTTAACGTTGTAAAGAAAACTGTTAGAACCTAAGAATTATAGTCTAGGTTGAAACTGAGAAATCCTATCATAGACTAGTAATGATAAAATCTTGTAATGCTTTCTCTCTGATCCTCATTTACCCAGTTGGCTACTTTTCTTGATCTTTAGAAAACAACTTATTTGATTGTCAGGCTACAGTTGCTGCAAAAACAACAACAGAAAACCAACTGATTTGAATAAGAGGGCAGAGAGAAGGTGACTGGACCCGTGGCTGCAGGTCCTCCCTATAGTTTATTCAGCAGTGACTGAGACAGGAGGGTGTAGGGAGAAAAGGAGGTGTCTAGTGAAATTTCACTCCATAATAATAATTAAAATGAAGTATACTGTACTAATTACTTAATATACATTAATTCCTTTAATTCTCTTTCTCAGTACCTTCATTTTATAGATAAAGAAGCTTAAACTTAGTAGCACTTGACTTTAGAAAGATTATTTAACTAAGTGGCAGAGCCAGTATTTGAGCCTGGGTCTGACTCCCAGGCTGATGCTCAGGGCCTCTGTCAGCGCTGTTCTTTTATGGCTTTTTCCCATGCAGTTTTTAGACAGCATTTTGAGATACAGCTGACCGAAATAGGTGATCTCTACGTTACAATTATTAATGTTTTCTCTTTTAGATAAGAAACAGGTGGAAACATTTTGTGAGATTAAAACTAAAGTCTAACTTGATTATTTTTATCCTTATTTTGATAGAAAGATTTATAGGAGCAAATAAAGGGAGAAAAACCTATTCAGAAAAAAATAAGTAGATCTGTGAGTCTGGCCGAAGAGAAAATATAAATTGAGAAACAACAAAATAACTCCAGTTATAAGGCCAGGCTGGTTCTGCAGTTTGCTGAGGCCAAGATCCATTTGAAGGATGTCACATCCTTTAAAGGTTTCTATCCCAAGTACTATTTTCTAACTTGTTTCATCTTTATTACCCTTACTAGCAAAAATAGTATGACTACACTAGATTATTCTGAATCATAGTCATAGTATTAAAAATTTACAGGAGACCCCAGAGAGCATCTGGTTTAGAGCCATAAGAGAGGAACCCCCTCTTGTACAAAATCCTACAACATGTTCCCAACAGAGCTAGTAGCAGAACCATTTCCCCTGATTCCAATCTTAGGGGTCTCTATTTGTGGAAGTAGTCATTACCATGCATTTACAGAGTTAGACTTTATTTGACTAGATTCCAGCCCTTAATTTCTAAGCATCTCCTTGGTTGATTTTCCATTTAAACATCCTGCTTGTCTCTGTGAACATACTGCCCTCTGTGTGGCTGTTTTTCTTAGAGGAAAAGAGCTGGGCCCGCTGTGTCTGGTTTAGCTTACTCTCATGAGTAATATGGTACATTTGCTTATCGAAATAGTATCTTCATTCCCTATTCCTGTAGAAACCAGGCTAAATTGAATCCTTCCCTTCCTTGCTGTTGATGGCGTTCCCAGCCTGCAGGTAAGAGGAACTAGAGTGACCCAGATGCCATGCATCTACACTTGAGAGACTTTTTCCCTTTTGCTCTCAGATCATAGCTGTGATATCAGTGCTTCTTGTTCCCACTATTGGTCAGGGCTGCCCCTTCTTACCATCTTTGTGCTATCAGAGACCTTTCTCCTCTATTCTTTAATTTCACATATTATCAAAGCTGGTCTTTAGTGACGCTCTATTATAATCACCTTTATCCAGATGAGGAACTAAAGCTCAAAGAGGCTCTGTGATTTGTCCCACTGTGAGTAGGGGCTGGATTAGGGCTGGAGCTCAGGCTTCTGACCTGGATTTGGCCAGTGGCTTCTCCATCTCCAGCCTGGTCCTGCTCAGCACTCTCTAGGTACATGTTAACCAAAAGAATGGCTGAATTTGACTGAATATAATGTTTAGGTTTTGTTTTGTTTTGTTTGTGTGTTTGTTTAATCTTTTGTCAAGTATTTAATGTATTAGATTTTATTACATTAAAGATATTAGTATTTAATGCTGTAGATCCTGAGGCAAACACAGGCTGTTGTGATATACTTGTCAGGGATGTTCTTACTGGCTCAGGTTGGATCAAGGTCATTTGAGTCCCTGTTTCCTGACCTCAGATCACATAGCACCCCTACATGGTTAGTTCTTTGCTTTATATGGAGATCTTAGAGCCATATATATTTTCCCATCAGTAGCTGCCAACCCACAGTACCTCCTGCTCTCTGCTGCATGCTTATATAGAACCATCTTGTGACTTGACTTCCTGGGGCTATTGCTGACCTGAAGCTCTTACTCCCAATTTCCTATTTCCAGCCTGTCACGGAAGCAAAGGTTCCTGAGAAGCGGGCCTCACCATCCAAGCCGGCTTCTGCCCCACCCATCAGACCTGGATCCAAGAGCACCCAGACTGTTCTGAAAGCCACAACAGCTGCTGCTCTTGCCTCAGCTGGGCCAAGCAGTAGGAGCCCCCCTACAACCCTGCCCAAGAGGCCCACTGGTGAGTAGTGCCTATCCTTCCCTCCCATGAAACTAGCGGGGAGGAGAATGGGGCCTTGGCTTTGCCCTAGCCATAGCTCTAGCCAGCATCACAGACAGCTGTGCATACCTGCTCATACACCAGTCCTTAGTGGGGTACATGAAATAGTGGCAGCCTGGTGGGCCTAATACTTAAGAAGCCTTGGTCTCCGTGTGAGCTTAGCAGTTGTGTATATTCAGAAAAATCTTGAATGACAGGGACTCTCATGAATTCCTGGGTAGAATTCACTGTTCCTTTCTTAGTGACTCCACAGCACCCAGCACATCATGGTCATGGGCTTACATGATAAGAAATAGACAATTCAAGTTCATAGACATGTATTGACAACCTACTTCTAAGGCCATGTAGAAGGCATTGTCAGGACTCTAGAGAAGAATAAGACGCCAGCCAGGCACAGTGGCTCACTCATGTAATCCTAGCACTTTAGGAGGCTGAGATGGGAGGATCGCTTGAGGAATAGGATGCAGTGCCTGGCCTTGTGTGCTACATGTGGGCACAGTCTTTACATAGCTCTCTAATTTACTACTCTATTCCCAAAGACTAGCACAATCCCTGGCTCAAAGTAGACATTCAGTAATTGTTAAATAATGAGGAATCTCAGTATTGGATGTGCCATTCAATAGGTCAGTTTGTTAAGTGTTGTATTAATAAGTATATGTTTGTGCAGCCATTAAGACTGAGGGGAAACCTGCAGAAGTTAAGAAGATGACTGCAAAGTCTGCACCAGGTAATACCCCATCCACCAGTTTGTGGAACTCTAACTTGAACCCCCGCCTCTTCCATGGCTTAAAGTCTCCTTTTCTCTCTCTCCCCCTGAACTGTTATCTCTCTCTCCTACCTTTGCAGCTGACTTAAGTCGCCCAAAGAGCACCTCCACCAGTTCTGTGAAGAAAAACACCTCTGTCAGTGGGACAGCTCCCCCAACAGGGGTGGCTCCTGCTCGAGTCAAGCCTACACCCATGCCTTCCCGGCCCTCCATGACTCCTTCCGTGGACAAGAAACCCACCTCAGCCAAGCCCAGCTCCACTGCCCCCAGGCTGAGCCGCCTAGCCACCAATGCTTCTGCTCCTGATCTGAAGAATGTCCGCTCCAAGGTTGGCTCCACGGAAAACATCAAGCATCAGCCTGGAGGAGGCCGGGTGGGTCCAGGGAACTTAGGGTCCTTCCTATGCTCGGCCCTGTGTCTTCCCCCATCCAATCCACCAGGCCCACCAAAGAAGAGGGCTGTTAAGACATTGTATTCAGCATCAGGGAACTTCAGCCTGGGCTCCATAGTGGGCTTTGCACCTCAGCAGCAGTGAAGGGGTGGGCTGAGCTCTGGGCTGCATCTTCCCACCTCAGTCAGAGGGGCTTCTGTTCTGTATGTTGGGGTTTGGGTCTACATTGTTCTTTGGAGATAAAAGGATTCTCCCACTTTACAAAAGAAACAGAGGAGGCCTCAGAGACTCTGTGAGAGTGAGAGACACTTGACATAAACCCAATTTTTCATGGTTCTTACCTTGCACAGTGAATGTCAGGATAGACATAAGGTGGATCACCTCTTAAGTTCCGCAACCCATGACTTGGGTGGAGTCTGTCTGAAAGAGGATAGAGTGTCCTCTTGTGGCCAGGATGGGTTGTGCTATAATCTATAATCCTCTGGCTTTCCGAAACAACAGGACTACACTAGTAGGATGGAGAAAGGCGTGGCAGGATAGCGCTTCACTTTAAGGATTTTCTGGTTGCATCAATCCCAGAATTATTTGTTAACTGTTAGCAACCATGGGGGCTCAGTGTGTGAAAAAAGTGGCGGCAAAAGTCCATCTGAGAATGTTCAAGTCCCTGGAGTAGTACCATCTCAATCACCTACCTCATTTGCTAGCACTAAACCACAACCATCCAGGGGAGAATACTTAAATTACTTTAATCCAGAACAGCTAAAAAATTGTGGAGGGAGAAAATGAGGCAGAATCCTGGTACAGTTGGAAGACACTGATGGCAAATTGGGATCCGTCTGAATTAGGGCCTCACTGATAAGCAGTTGTGGCTCTGATGTTCCCAGCCAGGCCCTGGCCTGTGGTGCCGGTGGCCCATCTCCCCCTCTCTTTGCTCTTCTTATTCTTTCGTGGTGCAGAAGTTGCAGGAGGTCTTGGTGGGGGGTGAGTAACTTGTCTAGTGAATTGTTTTCTCTTCCTACGTACCTGAAGAATGTGACATTTTCCATCATCATCAGTAGTGGCTCCCTATGGCCATGGTGTTTCTGAGTGGGAGGGCATTGTGATTGGGAAGTGATAACCCCAACACACACTCAAAGGAGATCACTGATTTGGTCTTCTTAGCCTTCGATAGCTCCATTTTTCCATAAATGGTGCCTCGATCTCTTCCTTCATGTCTCAAGACTTTGGTCTGCAGCTCCTTTCCCTGTCATCCTCTACTCAGGGATCTCCAGCTAGGTCTACCCTAGGAAATCTATGTTTTTTTCCTGGGATTAAGGGTGACCTGCTTCTGCCTGGTGGCCTGGCCTGGATTTGAATCCCCTACAGCCCTCTTCCCTTCTTGGCATTGGAGCTCTTATCCTCTTGGTTTGAAATTTGCACTCCCTTTATCTCCATCCAGGCCAAAGTAGAGAAAAAAACAGAGGCAGCTGCTCCAACTCGAAAGCCTGAATCTAATGCAGTCACTAAAACAGCCGGCCCAATTGCAAGTGCACAGAAACCACCTGCTGGGAAAGTGAGTTTTATTTAGACCTACCTCTGGAAGGTTAAAGATGGTAGAGTATTTCTTCCAGCCTGAGTCACTTTCCCTTCTTTTGCACTTTTTCCTACCCTTAACTAGTTTCTACTTCTCCTCCATGTTCCCTTCTCTGTGCTTGGTGACTCAGCCGTCAGAAAATTTTTTGTATTAACCCTGAAAGTTAACGGAGTTAGGGGCCCATTAGCCCTTTGGGAAATACTTATTCAGCTGGATAAATGGATCCAAAAACTTTTAGTCACTTCCTTCACACTATCCTTGATGTGAAATCCACCTGGTATCCACACGCATGGCATACCCAGGTTTGTCCTCAGTAAGAGGATATGGCAGTGGTAATCTTCCACCACCTGGAACTCTGGAGACACTGTGCGTTTACTTGAACTAAAAGACCCCACTCATAACGCTGCTGGGTATGGAGATAGCTTCAGTTTGTCCTGGTTTAACTGAAAGATAGGATGCTTGTTCCCAGTAGAAATCTGCTTAGTGTAGGGCAGGCAGGATCAGCTGGAGGTTAGAGCTAAGCTGAATGGTTCTTTCCCCCTTGCCTACACAGCCTGAAACCAGGCTCCTCTGGCCTGCTAGTGGATACTTTCCTTCCTTAGCTGTGGCAAGCAGGTGTGCCTCTCTGGCCAAGGGCTGCCAGAGAAGCCTGAGCTCCAGTCCTTAGGGACCAGGATGGGCAGTCTCAGCAAGTCTCAGTACCAAGGAATAGGTACAGTGGGGTTGGTGAAGAAGGCTGTACCATGGCTTCTGGGTGACTACTAGAGAGGTCCTAGTGGGTCTCTGGTTCAGACCAGGGCTTATCAGGAAGTGGTTTGCTAACCAATTACTCATCATTAAAGTTGTGAAGAAGGCCAGAAATGACAAGGTACAACGAGCTGTGTGGGTTGGAGTTTTTCCGGGTGGATTTCTGTACCCTGTGGAGAACTCTTCAGTCTGGAGGCTGCCTCGTTTACAAAGAGCCTCCAGCTCTGAAGCAAGGTAAGGCATGAAGCTGGCAACTATCCCTTCTTGAGAAGTCCAAGAATTCTTTGTTCCAGATCTTAGAGCCAGGGCCCTTGTGTTTCTCAATTCCAGTGGGAGCCATTCTCGTACAGTACAGTGTGATTGTGCCTCCAGACTGGTGCATCACTGCAGCCCTGTCTGCAGCCTGTTCTCTTTTTATGTGAATCTCACAGGGCATAGGATTAGGCATCTGGAGGAGTCAAGAAGGTGTTTTACCTTTGAATCAAGAATCAAAAACAAGGCTAGATCTAAGCTTCTGTCGCATTGTGCTTTCTTGAGCCCTGAGACAAATGGGCTAAATGCGGAAGTTGCTGAATCTGAGACCTGTGCTCCCCAGGTGTCCATGATTCTGTATCTATTCGCATCTGTATCTGAGCAATTTCCCTCCCTTTGTTTTAGTATCAGATCTGTGCCCTATTAGCCAGGTGCCCAGTGCTTCTGAGAACAGCCTTTGCTTCCAGGAGTGGGTCTGGCTCCAGCAATTTCAGACCCTAGATTAAAAGAAGTGCCCTCCTTGGGTGGAGACAGGTCCAGATGATCAGGACTCTGGCAGAGCAGAGCCAGGGACACTGCCCCAGCTCTTAGGGAGGGAGCAAAGCAAGGATGTGGGGCTGTGCCTGGCTGGGCATGATGGGCCTGCTGCTGTCTGGCCTTGTGAATCGCAGCCCAGCCCCCAGAGCAGTGGTGACCACCATGCAGCGCATGTGCAACATCTGCTTCTCTCCTCGTGTTGTCTGTTCATGTTTTCACTCCCCTTCTTGCTCTTTCAAATTCCTTTTCCTGTGCTTTTCCATACTTATTCTGCCGAAGGTGAGGGTGGAGGTTTAACAACACTCTTTGTTGGTCATCGTGATCACGTGTGGACTCACTGCCTGCCCTGTGTTGGTTCTAACCATTCCTCTCCCTTTGTGTTGTTTTTTCTGTTCTCTAACACTCCAGGTCCAGATAGTCTCCAAAAAAGTGAGCTACAGCCATATTCAGTCCAAGTGTGGTTCCAAGGACAATATTAAGCATGTCCCTGGAGGTGGTAATGTAAGTATAAGCTCTGGCTAGCTGGCATCTGAGGAAAAGCCCATTGTGGGGTATACAGGGGAGAGGGCCAGCTCCACAGTGTCCTGTGTTAGGGCATTTGCTAAGAAGCAGTCTAGCTAAGTGAGAGGAAACCACAATGCTCCAGTGTGTTTAGACAAGGTGTTTCTGGTGAGCCCATAAACAACAACCTGGTGACACTCACTTGGTATGTTTTTTGTTGTTGTTGTTGTTGTTGTTTTTTAAGACAGAATCTTGCTCTGTCACCCCAGCTAGAGTACAGTGGTGTCATCATAGCTCACAGCAACCTCAAACTCCTGAGCTCAGGTGATCCTCCTGCCTCAGCCTCCCAAGTAGCTGGAACTACAGGCCTGTGCTATGATGCCCAGCTTATTTTTCTATTTTTAGTAGAGATGGGGGTCTCACTCAGGCTGGTCTCAAACTCCTGGCCTCAAGCGATCCTCCTGCCTCAGCCTCTGAGAGTGCTAGGATTACAGGCATGAGCCACTGTGCTTGGCCCTCACTTGGTATGTTTTCACCCGTGTGGGTAGGAGACTCTGGGTTTTCCTCCAGCTGTGTCAAAGATCTGGTCGAGGGCAGCGATCAGCAGCAGTCCTGTTGCCTCTCTCACATCCATTCCTGGGGTGCACATGTCTGTCTGCATCTCATGTAGCACTGTGGGAGTCCCTTCTCTGAGACAGATTTCTAAATCTTTCCAAAGCCCATCCTTGAAGCCTTGTCATTATAAAATCAGAATTAATCAACCTTTTCCTCTCACCTATTCTCTGCTTCTTCCTTCATCTGTTACTCTTTTTATCCTCTTTCTCCTTTTCTCTCTCTTTTTTTTTTTTTTTTTTTTGTTGAGGCAGGGTCTCCCTCTGTCACCCAGGCTAGAAATGCAATGGCATCATCATAGCTCACAGCAACCTCAAACTCCTGGGCTTAGGCAATCCTCCTGTCTCAGCTTCCTGAGTAGCTTCCTGAGGGACTACAGGCACAAGCCACCACACCCAACTCATTTTTCTATTTTTTGTTGAAATGGGATCTCACTATTGCCCAGGCTGGTCTCAAACTCCTGGACTCAAACTATCTTCCCACCCAGGCCTCCCAAAGTGCTGGGATTACAGGTGTGAGCCACTGTGCCTGGCCTCTTTCTCCTTTTCTCTCCATGCTTTTTCCCATTCCCTTTCTACTCTCCTTTCCTCATTTTTTTTTTTTCCTTTTCTAATCTCTTCCTTCTTTGTCCCCACCCCCCACCTCCTTTTTAGCCCCTTTTCCCTCCATGTCTTTTTGTCTCCTTCCCTCTTCCATCCAGACATCCTTCTTTTTATCAAGCTGCTATTCTGTGCCAGCTCTACGATCTATGTTGAGGACACAGGTGATTCCAGCTCACAGGAAGGTTCTGGTCTAGGGAGAAAAAGGGCAAAGTCTCATTGTGTGTAAAGAATACTCCGAGCATTTTCTTTTTGTCCTGTGACCGTGGCACTCTACAAGGCTGTGCCAGAGGCATATTCTGGAGCCGCCACACACAGCCACTGCCCTCACTGCTTCCCTTCGAGCCCCGAAGTTAGAGAGCCCATCTCCCCTAGTTTCTTTTGTGTTCACTTGGTTCCTTCTGCTTGCTGTCCTGAACTAGACTAGTCCTGCTGTACTTACCCTTTTCATTTTCAAACTCTGTCCTTCTGCTCCCCTCACTGGTCATGCCATTCTGCCCATGGCCTACAGACACCCACCAGCAGTTCTGTTTTAGGAATGTGGCCATGAGCTTGCATTCTTGCCCCACACAACTCTCTCTTCCTGCCTCTCCTTCCTAGTCATCTCACCACTGGCTCTTCTTGGCCTGAGTAGAAATGGCATTCTTTGCACTCAGATAGAGTGTACTTGGCCAGCTTGTTAGTTAGCCAAACATTAGCCAGCCTGGCATGGGATCAGCTCAAGTGAGATGATGAAGATCCAGCCTATGAGGGGCTCAGGTAGCCACTGATCCTGGCTTTTCCTTGCAGGTTTGGCCCAGGTGAAACAAGATGAACAGGAGTTCTGGGGGAATTAGGTTGCTTGTGTGTGAAAGACATAGAAATTTATTTATATATGTTGTGCAGTCAGTGTATATAAGAGCTCTGAAAATAGTCATCATTGATTCATCATCTACTGTGATCTGTCCATGCTGCCTACACATGACTTCAAACAAGAGGTTTTTTGAAGGTGAATTTTTTTTAAAGCATTTTCATTTTAGGAGGCTTCCTTAAACAGAGAGCATTAGGAAGCCACTGTGAGCAGTGCTTCCAGGTGGGAAGATGAACGTAAACAGCTGCCGGCCACAGCCTAGACCAAGGTGCTTTAGTTCCTTCCATAGCCTCCATCAGCCCCTCCATAAAGCCACCACAAACAAATGTGCCCCTTAAAAATGGTTGGTCTGCTTTGCAGACTGAACAGCATTGCACGTCCATTCCCCACCCAGAAACACACACATATACACGTGCAGAGAGAAATTTTGCAGTTACCACCAGGATAAAAGGCTTGGGGCAGGATCCCTGTTAGTACTCCAGAAACGCTGCCCACATATACACAGACATATCCCCTGATGACAGCCAAGACATCAGGGGAGGGAAGGGAGTGATGTACTAATTGTTCAGTGTAGTGGCTTCTTCCATGGCTTGTCCCAATTTAAGATTTTATGGTAGTTTTGGTCCCATTTCACCCTTGCAAGGGGCGATGTGTATGTGTAATGAGTGCTAAGACCTGTTGGTAGCTAGTTTCCATAGCACCCGCTGGTATCTGCAGTAGGCCTGAGACCTTCCCAGACCAGCATCGTAGCCCGTGTAGGCACACAAGCACAGCAAGGTGCATGGGTGCAGTGGATGGTTGTGTACCACATAGAGGACCATGGAGAGCCAGCCTGGCTTTTGCTGGCTATCAGGCTTCCCTGAGGAGGGGTATTTGGTCCATCCTGCAAAGGAGGCACACATTCTTGGCTAGAGAAGCAGCACACAGTTACCTGAGGCTGGAGTATAGAGTGGAGGTGGTTGGCCTGGGGAAGATAGGTGGGGAGATTGTTGGGAAGCCATCCTCCCAGCCTAAGGAGGGAGAGGTGTACCTTAGAGGTGATAGGCCTTGTTAAGTGAGTGGGGCTCATTTAAGCTTTTAAGAACTTTTCATTATGGAAATTTTCAAACATATAGAAGTAGAAAACATATGAAATGAACTTAATATACCTTTTACCCAGCTTCATTTACTATCTTCATGGCCAGTCTTGGTTTATCTGTGTATGCCCACCCCAAGTATTTTGAAGCCAGTCCTAGATATAGCATCCATCTGAAAATATGTCCATATATGAGTTTAAAGAATAAAGACTCTTTAAAACATATATAGATATATTAATATATGTCAATAATATGTAATAATGAGAGATTTATAAAATAATATAGGATATGTCTCTTTTAATCTTATGTTTGTTTTACTCTACAAGTCCCCCCTCCATCTTTTTTTTACTGGTTATTTTTGTGATGAGTAAACTGAGTGATTTGTCCTAAAAATCTAGATTCTGCTAATTACATCCCCCATGGTTTCATTTAACATATTCCTTTGTCCCTCAATTTTCTTTAAATTGATTTGGGCTTGATTTTTATTCCTCACATGTTGGCAATACGTGTGAGTGGGAAGTGGGGTTAATTCTATCAGGAGTCACGTTTGTGTCTCATTCTTCTGGTCGTCTTTCTTTTTGTGATGTTGGCAATACCTAGACCCATGCGTGCCCTGGTGAGACTCTGATTCTAGCACTTCCTCTTCATTTACTAACTGCAGTATATCTGTAAAGTGAAACTTCTCATCAACTAGTCTTTAATGGAGGACTAAGCAAAAGGTAAAGAAATGGAGGCTTCCAATGTAGAGCTCTGTTAAATGTATGGCTGTATATCTTGGTGAGAGCCCAGGCCTTGGAGAGTTAACTCTGTTAACTTCTCAGGTGGTCTTGGGGACCAGTGGTGCAAGACGAGCTTGTCACTGTTACTTCAGGACACATAGTGGGTTAGTTTAAGCAATTGTCAGATCTTTGGCTGGGAAAAGTACACTTCCCTGTGTTCCCTCTATGAGGGATAAGAATGGGGAGGTGAGGCCAGGCACAGCACTTTGGGAGGCCAAGATGGGGGGATTGCTTGAAACCAGGAGTTCAAGACCAGCCTGGGCAACATGGTGTCTACAAAAAAGCTTTTTTAAAATTAGCCAGGCACAGTAGCTCACGCCTGTAATCCTAGCACTCTGGGAGGCTGAGGTGGGAGGATTGCTTGAGGTTAGGAGTTTGAGACCAGCCTGAGCAAGAGCAAGATCCCCATCTCTACTAAAAATGGAAAAAATAAACTGGGCAACTAAAAATAGAAAAAATTAGCCGAGCGTGGTGATGCATGCCTGTAGTCACAGCTACTCAGGAGGCTGAGGCAGGAGGTCACTTGAGCCCAGGAGTTCAAGGCTGCAGTGAGCTGTGATTGCGCCATTGCTCTTTCATGGCCCACTCTTCTTGAATTAGCCATGTCTTCCCCTGACAAATATAAACAAGATATATTGTTGTAACCCCAGATAAAGCATTTCCAGTGGTTTGACTACCATCTCTGTAGCTGGGGAATTCCACTTCCCATCACTACATATTTAGGAGGTATCTATACTGTATCATAAGCTTCCATTTTGGACATACCTATAAATATCTGTGGAATGAACTAGAGATTGAGGAGAAAAAGAAAAAATTGTTCTTGTATAGAGACAATTGCAGCCTGTTTGGAAAGGTGAGACAAAGTGGAGGCTGTGTTGTCACAGTAGCAGCTACTCTATAAATGATTATTTACACGTGAAGCAATTACTGTACAGTTCCTTGTGGTATCCCTTCAAGAGATGATGTGAGAAAGAGATGGATTAAAGATAGAGCCATGTGAGGCTTCAAAGAAGGCAGCCTTTGAGCTGGACCTTGAAGGATGGGGAAGAGAATGTGATGGGTTTGTTGGTTGGAGAACAGCATGAGCAGAGTTCTAGAGGCAAGAGTGAGAACAGCTCAGGCAAAGCTAATGATTATGGGTACTTACTCTGTGCCAAGCCTTGGGCTGTGGGTAGAAATGCAGAATTACAGGTGACACCACATCTGTCCTCTTAGAACATGATGAAGACCATATTTTCTGACACCAAAGAAAGGAAGACAGGGCCCAAGAAGGTAGCTTGCCATGTAACAGATTGTGGTAAAACCCCACCAGAACAGTGTGGCACCTGCTATCAGGGCCCAGTGGACCACTGCATGGAGTTGATTGCATCGGGAAGCAGGTTCCTCTACAGTACCAAAGAACAGCTGGTCTGCTCACAGGAATCCTGAATCCCCATCCAGGAACCCAGAGGGCTCTTGGCTATAATGTTCCCTAATTTAAAGATGTACCATTGTCCTGGTACTGAGATATTTTCCCAAAGCTCCCACAGAATGGACAGTGATGAAAATCTGTTAGCCAACTTAAAAGCAAGACCAAGTATAGAGGACACCCAAACCAGTCTCCAATCCCAAATCATATCTGTACCATGATTCATTCTGGATAGAGCAGTTCATCCTTTTGGTTATTCCCCAAACATGGACAGAATATCAGCTAAGTGAAAGGCCCTATGGGGAGGCTGCAGGAAGCAAAAAAGCACATCAGGCTGCTAGGGACAGACCTTAGGAACACATACGGTTGTTCCCAGAAGTGCTTTTCTACTGGCTGGTGAAAGAGGAGTAATCCCAGGAGAGTGAGGGGGTATATTATACAAATGGCTAATGAGCATGGGGGGAAAAAGCCAACCTTCAGGAAGCGTTTTTCTCTTGCAGATCAGCAAGGTTTTTTCTTTAATGAGAATATCCAATGCTGGGAGGATATGGTGAGTCAGAAACACATTAAGTTCTGCCAGTGGAGGTATTAATTGTTGCTGCATTTCTGGAAAGGAGTTTGACATCAAGAACCTTGGTCTGTAGTTTTCTTTTTTTGTTGTGTCCTTTCCTGACTTTGGTATCAAGGTACTATTGGCTTTGTAGAATGAGTTGGGGAGGATTCCTTCCTTCTCAATGTTATAAAATAATTTTTCTGTAGTACAGGTACCAGTTCTTTGTAGGCTTGGTAAAATTCAGCTGCGAAACCCTCTGGTCTGGACTTTTTTTTGTTGGAAGATTTTTATTGCTGCTTCAATTCCATTACCTGATGTTGGTCTGTTCAGGAGTTCTATTTCTTCCTGATTGAGCCTAGGGAGGTTGTATGTTTCCAGGAATTTGTCCATTTCCTCAACTTTTTGAAGTTTTATGTGCATAGAGATTTTTATAATATTCAGAGATGATATTTTGTATTTCCATGGTATCAATTGTAATATCTCCTTTTTCATTTCTGATTGACCTTATTAGGGTCCTTTCTTTTCTGTCACTGGTTAATCTAACGAGAGGCCTGTCAGTTTTATCTTTTCAAAGAACTAACTTTTTATTTCATTAATCTTCTGTATAATTCTTTCATTATCAATTTCATTTAGTTCTACTCTGACCTTTGTTATTTCTTTTCTTCTGCTGGGTTTGGAATTTGTTTGCTCTTCCTATTCCAATTCCTTGAAAGGACTCATTAGATTGTTGGTTGATTTGTGATCTTTCTGTCTTTTGGACATAGGCATTTAAGGCTATGAATTTTCCTCTTAGGACTGCTTTTGCAGAATCCCACAGATTTTGGTGACCTGTGTCCGCTTTGCCATTTAGTTTGAAGAATCTTTTGATTTCCATATTAATTTCCTCCTTGACCCAAGAATTGTTCAGCAGTAGGTTGTTTAATTTACATGACTTTGTGTAGAGTTCAGTGTTTCTGTTGGAATTGATTTCTAATTTTATTCCACTGTGGTCTGAGAAGATACATGGTATAATTTCTATTTTTTTTTTAATTTGTTGAGACATGTTTTGTGGCCTAGGATGTGATCAATCTCAGAGAATGTTCTGTGAACTGATGAGTAGAATGTATTAATATATTTAGTAATTTGGGGGTAAGCCCATTTGTTCTAAAGTCCCATTTAAGCCCATTGTTTCTTGTTTATTTTCTGTTTGGAGGATCTGTCCCACTGTCAGTGGGGTGTTGAAGTCCTCGGCTATTATAATGCTGCTGTTTATCCTTTCGTTTAGATCTAGTAGGGTTTGCTTTGTGAATCTGGACATACCTGTGTTAGGTACATAGATATTTAGGATTGTTATGTCTTCTTGTTGAATTGTTCCCTTCACCATTATATAATAACCATCTTTGTCTTTCTTTTGTTGATTTGAAGTCTGTGTTATCTGATAAGAGAACTACACCAGCTTTCTTTTGGTTTCCATTTGCATGGAATGTTGTTTTCTTTCCCTTCGCCTTGAGTCTGAATGAATCTTTGTGGGTTAGATACATTTTCTGGAGACAGCAGATACTTGGTTTATATTTTTTTTTATCCATTCAGCCATTCTGTGTCTCTTCAGTGGGGAATTCAAGCCATTCACATTTATTAAAAAAAACTGATAAATGTAGTGGATTTCTGTTCATCCTGTTGGGTAGAACTTTATTGCTTTGTTTTACCTCTTGAGCCATTGTAGTATCTGGGCTCTGACTTTAGCTTTTGGATGGTTTTACACTGGTGGGTGTCTGTTGTGATGATCAGTGTATAATGCAGATCTGAGTACTTCTGCAGGGCAAGTCTGATCTTGACAAATTCCCTCAGCTTTTGCTTGTCTGAGAAAGTCTTTATTTATCTCTCCTATAAGAAACCCAGTTTTGCAGGATACACAATTTTAGGCCAGCCATTATTCTGTTTGAGAAGATTGAGAATGGGGCCTCAATCCCTTCTGACTTGTAAGGTCTCAGTTGAGAAGTCTGCAGTTAGTCTGATGGGTTTTCCTTTGTAAGTTACCTGATGCTTTCACCTTACAGTTCATGGAAGAAAGCTAGCACCCTGGTCATCTCCGTCCCTCTCTCCAGAAGGCAGCCCACCCAGAATGTCCAGACTCTGGGGTCCCACAGATCCTCTGGGACCCACCAGCCCCCTGTGGCTTCTGCATTCTGGGCCAGAATTGGGAAATGTTTGTGTGGAAACGAGTGACATGAAATCTGAGGGGCTGAGGCCTCCTGGGGAGGACAAAGGTGCACGGTGGGTAGAGAAGCAATACAGCGCCTGCCGTCTGAGCTTGGGTCTACGGTGATAGGAAATGATCCCAAGGGCACCAACCGCCTGGTGCTTCGTCCTCACCAAGCTCCCAGTTCACTGGTGGCAGCAGCTTCTGTTCTTGTGAGGGTAGAAGAGCTCTCCAGCAGCTCGGGAGCCCACTGACTGCCAGAGATGTCAGGGAGGGAGAAATAAGCCGCTCTACCAACCCTTCTCACTGGACTCCAAGCCTCTCGGGGGTTGATCTCAGCCAGAACTCCTTCGTGTTCTGCTCCTAATTTTGGAGGCTTTCTTCCCATGCTTGAGGACTCAGGAGCCTGCTTGAAACGTCATCCTGGCTGCTCTCTCTGCAGGTCATCAATTTACTTCACAGATCACTTGAGTCTTGATAGATGTCTGGTATATGTCCAGTGGCTTGTCTCTCCTGGGTGCCTTATTAACAACAGAAATTTATTTCTCGTGGTTCTGGAGGCTAAGAAGTCCAGGATTAAGGCACTGGCAGATTCTGTGTCTGGTGAGGCCCTACTTCCTGGCTCATAGGTGTCTGTCTTTTCGCCGTGTTCTCACATGGCAGAAGAGCAAGTTTTGCTTTATTGGCATCACAAACCCTAAAACTGTCTAGTCTGAGTCTTTGGGTAACTAAACTTCTGGGGATCTTGCCTGAAGGAGTCATCAGAGTTGCAAAGACCTATATAGTCATCTGCCACATAATGAAGTTTCCGTCAATGACAGACCACATATACAACAGTGGTCCCCTAAGATTGTAATACCGTATTTTTACTGTGCCTTTTCTGTGTTTGGATATATTCAGACACAAAAATATTAATACTTCCCATTGTGTTACAGTTGCCTACAATATTCAGTATGTGGGCATGCGATACGGGTTTGTAGCCTGGGAGCAGTAGGCTATACCATATGGCCTAGGTGTGCCACCTGTACCATCTAGGTTTGTATAAGGATACTGTTGATGTTCCCACAATGATGGAATTACCTGATGACATATTTCTCAGAATATATCCCCATCCTTAAGCAACACATGACTATATTCACAAGGATATTCATTGCTGCCATGTTGATATTTAACAGTAGTGAAAAACTGAAAGTAAACTGAATGCTCAATATTAGGAATATGGTTAGGTTTATATGGGATATTATAGAATAGATTATCATGTGATGCTTTTTTTGCATTTCCCATCTTTTTTGGGAATATTATTATAACATGGATTAAGCAGGAATACAAAGTCATGTATGTGTGTGTATATATGACTGAGGAGAAAATGCATTGATAAGAACTGGAAGTAAGTATGTTATTCCAGGTTTCTCTGGGCAAGGAGTTGACAGGTAAGATTTTAATGTGGAACAGAAGGGACATTTCAGGGGAGCCTTGATGTTGATTTTGGACCTGGAAAGATGGGAGAAGAACTCTGTGGGCCATGCACAGACAGGGTCTGCATGAGAAGGCCTGTGTATGTGGGAAACAGTGGTCTGGTCGGGCTGGAGGCAGGGTCAGAAGTGAAGAGCAGGGTCAGGTGCAGTGGCTAAAGCCTGTAATTCTAGAAAAGCAGGGCCAGGATAGATCAAGGGCTCTTTTAAGCACTTTGGGAGGTGATTCTGACCTTGAACTGACTGAGATAGGGGCTTACAGAGAGAGAGCAAAACCTCGAACACAGAGAAGATTATAAAGGTAGCATGGGTTTGGCCCTGACAACACACCCTCTTTCTGAGGCAATGATTCCTTCATGTCCTTCTCAGGTTCAGATTCAGAACAAGAAAGTGGACATCTCTAAAGTCTCCTCCAAATGTGGGTCCAAGGCTAACATCAAGCACAAGCCTGGTAAGTGGTGCCTCTCTTGCCCAACCGGGACTCCCAGGGCAGGTGGTCCTGCTGTGGGCCAGCTGCACAGCCCTCTGGCTAGGGAGGGTTTCATCCACAGGCCTTTATCATTCCATAAAGACTCATTGAGCTATCTCCCACCCAGGATACTGCAATGGAAACAGCACAGTCCTCAGTCCTTGCCAGAGAGGAGATGTTAACTTCTCAGTGGAGGAGGAATAGTTTGTAAAGGCTGCCATATGCACAGGCACCCTTGAGCACCTGCCATGGGCATGGCACTGTTGGCCTAGACCTGAGGGAAATGCGTGCTCTAGGCTGAGGACCTGGGTCAGCCTCCCAGACTAGTATTCCAGGAGCTAATACTGAAGGAGCTCTGTAGAGAGCAGTGGTCGCGACTCACCTGTCAGACAGACTAAGGAGCAAAGAGTGTTCCCAGCAGTGGACTATGATCCACTAGCCCTGGCAAGAGAGTGGGAGGCATTCAGTATTGCTGCTTAGGCCCACGGACACAGAGCTTACAACTGCAGCAATGCAGTTTCCTTCCAGCAACACAGTTGGCCCAGTGTCCCCGTAAAGGCCTCTGAGCAGAGCCTGGGCTCTTGCCTTGGCTAGCACCCTCGCAGCCTCGTGTGTCCTGGTCCCTGGGTCTACAGCAGTTTGGAGGTGGGCAGTATCGCTGCAGCAGCAGGCACACTGGCTGGCAGATAAGGCATCTCGGAAGGACAGCCACCATGGGCGAGTTAAGGTGAAGGCAAAGAAAACTCCCTTCTCAGCAACTGATCCAGTTTAGAATGTGCTCTATTTAAAAAGATAGAAACAGTTTGGTCCTTAACTAACCATCACTTTTTTCTTTTATCTGGAAAATCTACTCTTGTGAGATACCTCCTTTCCTACTGACAAGGAGTCAGTTAGGGTCTAGTTTTGCCAGGGCAGGAACTCTGGTGCGTAGGAAACCTGGAGACTTCAGCCAGAAGCGGGGCGCTGAGCTCTGCAATATGAGCTGAGAGGAAGGTGGAAGAACAAGAGAAGGACTCAAAGGAAGCCACGCCGCTGGGCCTTGTGCAGGGCTGGTGCCCAGTGAGCTCTGAACCCCACACTTGTGTACAGGTCACCTTCCGTCCCTGCCCCAGCCGAGGCTGCTTGACTGGGCCTGACCTGGTCCGAGACTGCCCTTTCTCAGCTCACAGTCCTGGGCCATCCTCTCCCTTCTGCCTGTCCTTCTTTCCGCTACAGCGTGGTTCTGCTAAGGGGCTCAGACAGTTTTTACAACCTGTCCCTGTCAGTCACTTTTTGGTGGTGCCTTTGGGCAAGTCACTTCTCTTTTCCAGCATCAGTTTTAGCAGCTGTAAAACAAGGGTCAGGACCCTGATAGGACGTTCTTGAGACTTCGGTGAGGCTGTGCCTCAGAAACACTAGGAACATGACCTGGGTAGCTAGAGGTGTTGTCACACTGCCAAGAGAATGGCACAGCTGCTCATCTTGGCACCTTTGGAGGATTCTCCCTAGAAGCTGTTCTCTGCACCCCGGTCCCACCCAAGCCTGGTGTGCAGCCAGCTGGGGTGATGGCGAGAATGGCTGTCCTTCTCTATTGGAGGTAGTCCCACTGACTAGATGGAAAGGTTGTCTCAGCCTCACTTTAGTAAGAGAAGCCCCGTTTGGACAAGCTTATTCATGGTTCCTCATTTGCCCTCACAGCCACCAGGAGCAGATCACATTTTGCACATATCACCAGTCCTTGGCCAAGCTCAAGTTTCTATTCCAGACTCCTGGCTTTGCCTGCTGGGATATTTCTCTGCCACCCTTAAATGACCAATTCCTTTTTGGTTCCAGGTGGAGGAGATGTCAAGATTGAAAGTCAGAAATTGAACTTCAAGGAAAAGGCCCAGGCGAAGGTGGGATCCCTCGATAATGTGGGCCACCTACCTGCAGGAGGTGCCGTGAAGGTAGCAAGTGGGTCACCAGGGAGACACAGCTGGGAAGGGTGGGGACTATGCTGCTAGGGTCAAGGTCCTGGCAGGTAGGCGCCTGTCACCGCCCCTCAGTCTCTTCAGGAGTCGTATTCACCCACACCATTGCTGTTTTCCCATCATCCATCATCAGACCTGAGCAAGGCAGGAGAGGTGTAGAGGCCCCAGCCCAGCCACCTCTCACCTGTCAGCTGGAGGCGGTGGCCTGCCTTTCTTATTGAGCCCATCTCAGCCATTTTTAGAGGGACTATGGGCTGGGGCACAGGTCATCACAGGCAAGCTCTCCCCAGCTGTCTCATGGAGGAGGGGAATGTGGGTTCCTGTGCCTCGTCAGGCTCCATTCCTGGCCTGGGCACAGGATAGCACATTTTCAACTGCCTGACAGCAGCCTGCCTCTGCAGGGCCTGCCCATGGCCTGCCCCACCCGGGGCTCCAGGACAGAGTTCAAGAGGCAGAGCTTCCCATCCTCCAACCGGCTGGGCCCCTCCTCCCTTCCCTCTCTCCCCTTCCCTCCCTTCCTCCTTCACAGTACTGTGGATCCCTCTGTGTGCCAAGATGCTGTCTGTCCTCTGTTCGTGTCATCGGTGGCTGGGGGGGCCCATGGGAGCAGCACCTTGCAGGCTTCCAAGCATAAGGGTAGCTGCAGCTGCTCAGGGCCTCTGCTCCTGCCTCTGCTTGCCCAGTGCTGGTCACTCCCCATCCCTTTGTCCACCTTCTCTTGGTGCTTCGATTCAAGCCCCAGTCAGTTTCTGTGAGCATTTGGGGGGGTCCTAGCTGTCACAGGCTCTCGGTTCATGTCCTCCACACCTTGTGAGGATGCCGTTCTTCATTCTGTTCTGAATCAAGTCTATTTCAGTGGAGCATTAACTCAACTTTAGTCTCTTGTCCAAGGCCACACAGCAAACGAGTGTGAACCAGTATTCTCACCTGGGCTTTTCTTTTTTCATTTTTTTTTTTTTAACATGTTTTTTTTTACTGCTTGGTGCACATGGCTGCACTCTCAGGCCCCGGCTGCTCAACCCCTGGGCCTTTCTGTATTCTTCCCTTTATTCACATTATCTCCCTTTATTATTTCTGGAATTGTATTTCTAATACAGAGGCTTGTTTCTTTTACTGCTCTGCTTAAAAACCACTGTGGAGTCTCCCTTGTCACTTTTTGGGCATTCAGGGACACAGGCCTTCCAGCTCACGTGTGGCCTCCCCCTGTTACTCTCTCTTTACTGCTTTACTCACACTGAGTGTTCACTGTCCCCAAATTGTCCTCCTGTGAAGCCCTCCAGGCTCTCAAAGTCTCCCTGGGTCATACCTCCTAGACACCTTCTTCCTGCCTCACCTGGGCCCCAGAACTGTGCCCAGCACAGAAGAAGCCTCAGTGTCTGTGGTATGTGCCGGGACTGAGAAGTGGCAGGCTTTACCCCTCGGGGACCTTCCTAACTAGCCTGTGGCCCTGCTGCTTCCCGAGCAGGTCCGGGCCCACCATCTGAAGGTTGCTCTTCAGGCTCGTTGCTGACTCTTTTTTGTCACAGCTACTTTTTATTTGGTACCAGCCTTGTGGAGAGGCCTGGTACCTCTCCCCTCAGAGATGCTTCACAAAGCCTTACATGTCACAGCGGGGCTCTAAGAATGTCACTAGCCCATCGCTCCCGACCCTCACGAGTTGGTCTCACAGGTGGGGTGGGAGCAGGGGCTGGGGGCCGCGTGGTTCAGATTTTCCAAGTGACTGCACATTGAGCCAGTGGGTGCTGGGACAGCAAGGTGGGGGCTGCGTGTGAAACCCACCACCATCACCCCATTCCACTCCCTCCCCGACTGACCCTGCACTGTCTCCCCCGCTGTTTCATTGTAGACTGAGGGCGGTGGCAGCGAGGCCCCTCCGTGTCCGGGCCCCCCCGCTGGGGAGGAGCTGGCCATCTCTGAGGCAGCGCCTGAAGCTGGCGCCCCTACTTCAGCCAGTGGCCTCAGTGGCCACACCACCCTGTCAGGGGGTGGTGACCAAAGGGAGGCCCAGACCTTGGACAGCCAGATCCAGGAGACAAGTAAGTGGCTGGGCTGCGCCTAAGGGCCAGCCAGGGGCCCTGCCACTGGCCGCAAATTGAAACTCCTTTGTATTTTGACTAGAGCGTGGCCTAAATTTTAACAAAGTAACCTTTTATTTTCCAGGCATCTAATGATGACATTCTGGTCTCGTCTTCCGTCTCCCCTGTGTTCCCCCTCTTGTCTCCCCTATCACCCTGTCCCTTCCTTCCTCCCTCCCGTGTCACTGCAGATTGAGACCTACAGGCTGACGTTCCGGGCAAATGCCAGGGCCCGCACCGACCACGGGGCTGACATTGTCTCCCGCCCCCCCCACTTCCCTGGCGGCCCCAGCTCAGGCTCCCGGGCCCTGGGCTCCCTCTCCCGGGCTGTCTACTAGACCTGTGAGCGCTCAGGCTCTGGGCAGCCCGCTGGGCCTCCTTCCCTCCTGCTCGCTGGCCCAGGGCAGCCACAGCCCCGCCCCCACACCACCTTTCAGTCCCTGCCCCAGGCCCAGCTCCCTGCTTGCTCTCGTCCCTTCACTGCACCACTGCCGGAGGAACTAGGGAGGGAATGGGGTGGGTGGGCTAAGGTGGGGTCTAGGAGGGCAGAATAGGATTCCAACCTCCTTTGTTTGTTTTTTTTTGGACCAAACCCAAAAGAAACTGACATGCCTTCCCTCCTCCCTGGATCTACCTGGAGGGAAGAGTGGAGGCGGATTCCAAGTGATGACTGGATGCTGACCCTGTTCCCTAGAGCCTGCTAAGCCACCTCCTCTCCCTTTGACCCCACAATGGCACCCATGTGGTTTCGGGCCCCTCTTGCTGCCCTGCCCCAAGTTAGTCAGGGGTCAGTGCTGCCTGGCCCCGCTGCTTACCATACCTACCTAGCTGCTGTTATATTTTTCTTTTTCTTATTTTATCCTTTTATTTTCTAATAACCTATAAACTGGTGGAATAGTTTTGCAGGTTGAAGCCATGTCTAAATGAAAGTCCTCAGTAGGTGTTATGGGAAACAGGGAGGGGAGATCCTTAAGCCTCCACCCAGGAGGACATCAGGCTTTGGGAGCTGCCCTTTGGGCAGCTTGGGGCCCTGGAGATGGTATCGGCAGGGAAGTGAGGTGCGGCGGCTGTGGCTGGTGAGCAGGTCAGGCACACTATGGGCTGGTCAGACTGCGGACTGGTGGTTTTGGCATTTTGTGTGTATGCTGCTTTTCATTTCTAACCAAGAGGCTGGTTTGGGCATCTCTGTCTGTCTCATTCCCTGGGATCTGGTGGTCAGCCCTGGGATACAAGGCCAGGGCCTGAGAAACAGGAAAGGGTCATGGAAGTCCAAAATCCTGGTCTTCACCTGCAGCCTAGGACACTCAAGCCCTTGCTTGTGTCCGGTGGGGCCTGAGATGTCCAGAACTCATGTGGATAGTGGGGAATCAAGTCTGGAAATTTAAAAATAAAAGACATGAGACTGAGGCCACCCCGATTCCCGCATAGCCTGACTGGAGAGGGGAGGGAGGAGAGGTGAGGCCAGCCTGCGGATGGGGTCCCAGCTAGGCCTGGTCTTGGGATGGCTGCAATGATGAGAAATCCTGGGAATTGTATTGACACAAAGATTCTTATTGCACTTGTATTTTTTGTATTAAAGTTTGCATGGTTTCTAATAAAGGATTAAAACATAAGTTTGTAGTGAAATGGCCTGGGAGTTTCCAAGGACTTCTCTGGAGAGGCATTTGCTGCAGTGCAGATTTGCCTCTGAGGAGGCTGCCTCAGACTTGGCCCCTCAGACCTTCCTCCCAATTTCTGCCCCTCTGTTCCTGGCATGCTTTGGAGCTGAAGATAAGGGTCTTGCCTTAGGTTCAGATTTGATCCCCATGTACAGGGAGGGCATCCCTGGGCCTGACAGATCCTCCCTTTCTGAGGTAGCAGTTAACCTGGGGAGGTTGGATACCATATTCCCAACTCCCCCAGCACATACCAAGAAATTGCAGAGGCCTCATGGGAAAAGCGCTGCCTGAGCCAGGGGGGACCAGCTTTCCTCCTGAGACTGTCTGCAGCATGCTTCAACTGTGCCAGGGACATTAGGGGCACTGTTTTGTCAGCAGGAGGAAGAGGCAAGATGAAACTGGGGAGAAGAAAGCAACAGGGGTTGGGTAGCAAGGAGATACAGCTGGGGTGACGGCCCTGCTGCCCTCCCTTGTGTTGATCTTGGGGTCATGAGGATGCTGAGATTGACAACAGGCACTGAGTCCTTTCACTCCTTTGGCCAAGGGTAGTGGGTGGAGGTAACCCAAGTGGGAAGCTCTCTAGGTGGGCAGCAGGCATGGTCAGTGTTCTTACAGGTTGTCTGGTCACAGCTCCCTTGAGGGATCCCACAAGCCAGAGAACCAGAGAAAGCTGGCCTGAGAGGTGGGGACCAGAGGCCCCTATATGATGTACCATTCTGCAGCCACTTGGGTGCGGGACAATTCTGTACTTCCCAACTTGCTTATGGCGCAGCCATTACCCGTTGTCAGTGACTTGTAACAATTTAAGAGTAAATAAAGCTGCCTGATGTCCCATCACACAGGCCCTGCACTTCTTCTGTATGCCTTGACTTGTCTCCACTGCTAACATCTATGGTCCCTGCCTCCGCCCGCGCCGGGACTGGTGTGCTGTGTGCAGTCTTGATGACCTAAGCACTCAGCCCTCTCAGCTGTGAACGTGTGGATATGGCCAAAGCAAAGTACCACTGTGCTTGTGGCAAGGGCTGCCACACAACACAAGGCCTCGGTGGCCCGTGGAACTCTATTCCCCTGGGAAGGGGCTGCTCAACACTTGCTGTCCAAACCTGCAAGAACAGAGACAGCTCTGACAGGCTCCCAATGGGGTGGGCAACTATAGGAGCAGCTGTGCTTAGAGACTGGGCTGGCCCAAGCAGTTCAAGCTGGTAACAGCACTGGTGGTTCAAACCACCACTCTTGGGGTGGGGGGCTCTAACCCTCTCCCCCTGCAAAACTTGGGGCCACAGGCAGCCCTGTCCCCAACAAGCATCTTAGTCTCCCCCGTCTATACCTTCCTTTTTCTTCCTCTTGGTTTGGGGACCTGTGGCCCAGAGTGCTGAGGCCCTGAGAGAGGAGCCCCTAGCGGATAGCAATGCTCACAAGGGATAAATAGAACTTTATTTTAAATAAACATTTGCACTCTGTACATAGCTCCAGCAGAAGCAGGGCTCAGTCGTCAGCTGTCTTGCGCACGTCAAAGCTGCCACAGGGTCCTCTCAGCAGCTCTGCCAGCAGCGCAAGCAGCTGCCCGTGCTCCTGCTGCACGCTGGGGGGGAGTGCAGCCAGCTCGCTGCGCAGGCTCCGCTCCACCATGCGGCCCAGGGCCCGACGCAGCTCCCTCAGCAGCCGCACTGTGCGTGAGTCGCCCTCCAGCCGCAGCAGGTCACTGTCGCTCAGGGAGATGGTGGCCCGGCGCCCATCATCTGGGGGAACAGAAAAGACAGTGAGGAGCCTAGATGAGGCCACCCTGAGCGGCAGGACACAGAGCAGTGGGGGTAGAAGGCCTGCAGATACCCACCACGGATGTGCACATCCCCGTCAGTCAGGAGCAGCACAGCTAGTGGGTGCACCTGGGAGGAATCCCGGACGAAGACGCTGCCATTGGACTTGACCGCCATGAAATACGTCAGCCATCGGCTCCGTAACCGTGTGGCCTCCCTAGGGAATATAGGGTTGAGTAAGGCCACCCTTCTGGCCCTTCCCAGCTACCCAATCCAGTCCTGCCTGCCCCCCACCTGTTAATGGTCGACTTGTGCAGCAGGATGTTGCCTGATTTGGTCCTGTATGTGACACTGTTGGGCTTGAACTTCCCCTGCCGGGTGACCTTGCCCTGCCTCACCTGCAGGAATGGAGAAAAAGGTGGGTGAGGCTGAGCAAGGAGCTGGGTACAAGGAAGGAGGCTGGGACCTGGTCAACTCCTACTCCCTCCTGGAGGCAGCACCTGGATGAGGTTGGGGTAGAGACCAGCCATCAGCACGCCCTTCACCAGCTCCTCTTCTTCGCTGTACTCATTGCACTGGGCAGAGGCCAGCGTGCAGTCTGAGGGTTTGCCCACCAGGAAAGCCTCATAAATGTTCTCAGAGAACTGCTTGATGAGTCCTGGGAAGGCAAAGTGCACAGTAAACCTGGGGCCCCCTGGCCACAAGGCTGGCAGGGGTGACAGACAGCCAGTATGGGCGGGAAGGACATAAGGGGCTCAGGAGGAGACCAGGGGTGGGCGGCGGCTGACCGTGGATGAAGCGCAGGCTGGGCGCATACAGCAGGTTTTCCTCTAGGTAGTTCTCCCGGGAGCTGCGGTCCTGCCAACGCAGCACCTCCTCCCAGCCAGCTACAGCCCGCACGAAGGCCAGGTGGTCACTGCCACTGTCATGGCTCAACAGTGCCTTTACCTGGGAAAAGAAGGTACCCAGGTCACAGGGGAGGGGCCAGAGGAGGCCCCTTAGGACAGTGTATGAGGGAGGGTCGGAAAGGAGAGCCAGAGGGCTACAGGAAGGGACTAGATCTAACCTTGTCCACCTCTGCCCGGTTCTGCAAGCTGCTGCTGAACGGGTCCCGGGTGAGGCAGGAAACGACCACCAGCAGCGGGTGCAGGCAACGGAAGATGGCAGCCAATACTATGGCCTTGGCCAGCCGGGGGTCGGTGGAGATGTGGGCCAGGCGCTGCCCCAGGGTGGTCAGGTACTCCCGCTGGTCCAGGACCCCTGCAACAGCTCAGCTGTCAGCCGCAACCTTGAGAGCCGCCACGCCACAGCCCAGCCCAGCCCGGCCCCCACTCACCGATCTCCTGGAGCAAGATCACGGCCTCATCTACTGCCTTGATGTTTGGACTGTCCACAGCCTTGGAGAGGAACTCCACTGCCTACAAGAACAAGCCAGAGCCCGCCATGAGCCTGCTTCCCACCAGCCTGTTCCCTAGGCCTGCCCCTGCCCTGCCCTGCCCCTGCCCGCACCGTCTTCTCAGGCATGTGGATTTTGGCTTGCAGCACCAGGTTCTCAAGGGGCGTGCGCAGGATCTCTGGCACTTGGAAAGGGACCATTTTCTCCAGCCGGCTTCGTGGG
The DNA here is from genome assembly GCA_004363605.1 of Indri indri. NCBI lineage: Eukaryota > Metazoa > Chordata > Mammalia > Primates > Indriidae > Indri > Indri indri. Next base: position 12,362 of record RJWJ010013395.1, on the reverse strand, counting down.
AATAAATGGTAGGCAAAGCCTGACTGGCAGCGGCCCGCCCGGCCCCGGCGCTGGATCACATTTGCTCTTGACACCCACACCGTCTCCAGGCAGGACACCTGGGGGAGGGGACAGGTGAGCAGCAACACAGATGTCACAGGCCTTCCTCAGTGTTTCCCCACATCTCAAATAACCCTTCACCAGCCACCAGTCCCCCCCTCCCCCAACCAAAACAGGGACACTGAGACCCTACAAGTATGGCCTTCTCGGGACACACAAAGCAGGTCTAAGGCAGATCTGGGCTGGGGCCACCTTGGTCTTCAGGTCGTAGCGTTCCTCCTTGTGCAGACCGCTGTCCACTACGTGCACAATGTCATTGACCGTGATGGAGGTCTCAGCAATATTGGTGGCCAAGACAATCTTGCGCACCCCAATTGGAGGCTGCTGGAATATGGCCTTCTGGTCCATCATGGGGATGTTGGAGTGCACTGGTGGGCAGCAAGACACATCGGTTATGTGCGCTGCTTCCACCAAAACCACCCCCTGGGATGAAGGCAGGGCAAGAATTTTGACCCCATTTCGACGAAACTGAGGCCCAGATAAATAACATGTCCAATGAAAAGTAGTGGAGCTTGGTCAAAAACCTGGGCCCCCTGAGTCCCAGTGGGGTCGGTCCCCAGGACAGAGGGCAAGACTCATTTCTGGGGATGCATCATTCCTTATACCCGGGCTCTCACCTGGCAGGATGAGGTACTTGCTCTCGTGTATGCCCAGAGCCTCCTGGAGGCGTTGCTGCACTCCTTTGATCTCCTGCCAACCAGGCAGGAAGCACAGGATCCCACCTGCAAAGGGGCCCTGCAGGCGTGAGCCAATGCTCCTGCACGTGGGGGTCAGGGTGGGCACGGGGCCGAGGGGGAAGCACCCACCTGGTTCCCCATGGGCATCGATGTGCAGAACCAGATCAGTCACGAGGTCCAAATCCAGTGCACATTCATCCTCAGACTGGGGTGGGGGAGAGAGGCCACAGTCACAGCACAGGGTAAGAGGTCGTGCATAGGACACAGCCACCGTGACTCAGTGAGACGGAGCCACTTGACATGTCAACTCCAATCCTCACATACTTGCCACGCAGGCGTGATTATTCCCCCGTTTCTATCAAGGAAACTGAGGCCACCAAGCCACAGGGACAGGGAGGAGGGGAATCCAGAGAGGAAAGGCCAGAGCCCTGGGTGGAATGGGGTGGGAGCATCCCTCACCTCATGGTGCCGGTGCCGGTGTGGGTACTGGTGCTTGCCCAGCTTGGCCAGGATGTCCTCCAAGTAGTGCTCCTTGACAGGGTACATGAAGCCAGGCACCTTGATGACGGGGCAGCCACCAAAGTAGCGGGAGAAGCGCTCATTATCCCCCGTGGCACTCATGAGCACCAGCCGCAGGGCTGGGTTAAGCCGCTGCAGGCCCTTGAGCAGAATCAGCAGGAAGTCTGTGTTCACGTCCCGCTCATGTACCTCATCCACGATGACGTGGCTCACGCCCTCCAGGCTGGGGTTGCTCTGCAGCTTCCGCAGCAGGATGCCCACAGTGCAGAAGAGCAGGGCCCCACCTCGGGCGGGGGGCTTGCTTTCCAACCGCACCTGGAAGCCCACATTCCGGCGCAAGGAAGGGCCCAGTTCATGGCTGACCCGCTGTGCCACAGACACAGCCGAGATGCGGCGAGGTTGGGTGATGATCACGTTGCAGTGGGCACCGCGGCCCTCGGTCACATAGCGCTCCAGGAGCAGCTGGGGTATGCGTGTGGTCTTCCCACAGCCTGTGTCCCCAGAAATGACCACCACCGGGTGCTGCTCAATGGCACTGAGAATGGTATCCCGATGTGGGTCCACAGGTAGCTGAGGAACCTCCTGCCAGACGGGCCCTCGCCGCCGCCACAGCTCTAATAGGCTCTGGCTCAGACGCACCTCCTCTGCTTCTGACAGGGGCATGTAGGGCTTGCCTGTGATAGGGTCACTCAGGGGCCCTGAGTCCTTGCCCAAGGGCAAGATGTCATCGCTTTGCAGCCGGAGCTCTGGGGAGGTCCATGAACTGTCGACAGGGTACTGGGGGGCGGGAAGGCAAGCAAAATAGTGAAAGAGAAATACCATTTTCCTCATTCACGTACAACCAGCCCCTCCACAGGATTCACCTGGGTCAGATGTTATGGCCCAACCTGCTGGGCAGAGGACTCAGTCCATGACTGCCCTGGGACCCTCGTGTGCAAGACTGGGCTGCTCAGGACAGGGGGCTCCCAGGCTCCATCCTCAGTAGAGAAAATGGGGAGTTACTAGTGCCTGTCGCAGGTGGAGGCCATCAGTCTGGAGAAGATGGAGACAGACTATGGGGTTTGGGGTGGGGCAGGGAAAGATGTTGGTGGGGCCCTCTTACATGATTCAAGAAGGTCTCTATCTTGCGCAGGATGGGCTCGGGCACCTGGATGGTACATGGTCGGCGCTGGGTCTCACCCAGCTCTCGCAAGGAGGCCAGGTTATACATGGCATGGGTAAGCGGCTCATTGTTCCTGTCCACCAGGCCCAGGCTCTGCAGAGGGGACATGTATGGCTCAGTCTATGCTCTGGTCTCCCCAGGAACTGGCCTAGACAGGCTCAGGAGCTCCAAGAGAGAACTTGTGCAGAGCAGACTTTTTTCTAAAAGATTTTGGTTTTTGGTGGACATGGCAAAGGAAGGAATAATTAGGAACTGGGAAAATGTGAATCTCAACAAAATAATTTTTTTAAATGAACTAGTTAAAATTAATTCAAGAAAAGCTAAACCTGATGTGTTAGAGCAGAAGAGCTCTAACAGGGGTGGTGCCCCTTATGAGAAACCTCACCCTGTGCAGCTGGAGCCCCCGACAATACCCAATAGGGCCGATCTCACCTCCAGGAATTCCCAGCGTGTACCTCTGAGACCAGCTAGGCCAGGCCCTCAGTGATACTAGCACACACTGTACAGACGCCCTCTGCCTTTGCTGCCTCACCAAAGCCTCCCAACCCTGATCCTTCAGGAAGGCTGCCACCCCACCTCCTGGTCTCTGCATGGCACCTGTCCCATCTATGACCTCATCATATATAGATGGACATGGAATTTCCTGTAAATGTCTATTAAGGCAACTTGATAAAACAAGCCACTGGAATGAAAACACTATCTTCCCTACATGCCTAAGCTACCTCACCAGAGATAAAACAAGGTATTCCAATGCCTCAGGCAAATGGGTAAAACCATAGTCATTTTTCCCTATTGTCTTGTGTCACCTGTAATGTCTGGATCCTGTTGACCCACGACAGCCCAGATCAAACACTCCCACCTTAAAGAAGTCTCTCCTCCAAAAGGAACCAATCCTCCTCTTCTGGATTTGCTAGCCCCATGAGCTGTAAAGGAGAGGGACCTACTCCCTGTACCATGGGAGGTGCCAATACAGCCTACCTGCTGGGGGAACAGGCTTCTCCGCCACCAACCCCCAGGACTTCATGGGTTTTCCCTGGCAGCCTCTCTAACACATGCCACCCAGCTTCTCTCTCAACATTGCTGCCAACTGGAAGCTGGCCTGGCCTCTACCACGCTAAGATGCTTCTGATCATCGGTGCTTGTACATTAAGCTAAAATTCAGAACTCAAAGTTCTACCTATCAGTCCTACTTCTGCCCTCTTGGGCCACAGGTAGTGTTATCCATTCCCTCTTCTTTCTCACCACTTGCCTTTCCTCCCTTCCTCTTTTTTCTCCAGGTTCTTGTTACCTCTCACCATAAGCTGTGTCTAAAATGTGGTTCCCTTGGGCCAGGTGCCGTGGCTCACACCTGGAATCCTAGCACTCTGCAAGGCCAAGGCGAGAGGATCTCTTGAGCTCAGGAGTCCGAGACTAGCCTGAGCAAGAGCATGACCCCGTCTCTACTAAAAATAGAAAAATTAGCCAGGCATCATGGTATGCACCTGTAGTTCCATCTACTTGGGAGGTTGAGGCAGGAGGATTGCTTGAGCCCAGGAGTTTGAGGTTGCTGTGAGCTATGATGATGCCACTGCACTCTACCCAGGGTGACAGAGTGAGACTGTCTCAAAAAATTAAAATAAAATGTGGTTCCCAGAGCCAAATGCATCAAAGGTACACCTCCCCAATCAGAGTAAAGCAGGGCCTGTTTCTCTCTGTTCTGCACATAAAACCCTCACTGACCTGGGTTCAGACTACTAACTTCTCAGGCAGTCAGGCACAATGCTAAGCCCCACTACTATGGCATCAGCTAACTCCAGAGTCTCTTCAAGCAAACTGCCAGATGTTGTTCACTTTGATGTGGACTGCTTCCTCAGTCTTCATCCCACATACAAGCCATATTACTCACACTGGCCACAAAGCCCAAGCTATCAGAATCTTTCTGGACACCAGGTCTGCCTCTCAACACAGGCACCACCCCTCCCAGCTTTATGCCATTCAGAATGACAACAAGTCTCCTTCGGGCTTTACCCAGGTTCTGGCCAACACTGTTGAAAAGGCTGAGCTCACAGGCAAAGCACCTACACAGGGACTCTGGAGAATTCATGGCAACAGTAGCCACAGAGCCTAATAACAAGGCTTGGATGCCAGATAATTTTGCCCCCAGGCCAAAGGCCTGATGTGATAGGTTTCATTTCCTAGAAAAGCGGACCGATTTGCCATAGGTAGAGGGGCGCTCCAAGACATCCTCATGCATCATACCAGGAACCCCCCAGACTCACCTTCAGTTTCTTGCAGGCTAAGGCTGCCGCCTTATTCTCAGCTTCTGCTTTGCGGCGCCCTTTGGCCACAAAGGTCATAGGACAGGGCCAGAGCAGAGTGAGCGTAGACAGCTTGGTCTTGGTGCCCACCGTGTGGAACTGCATGAGGTTCTATGTGGAAGGCAAGAGAGATGGTTACGAAAAGGCAGGGAAGGAAAAGAGACTTGTGGCATTTTCAGAATGTCGAAGAATCCAGATGGAATCAACCATTTCCCCAGGTGCCAAGCATAAGCCACACTAGAAGTGCTGCTCTACAGCTAGAAGCAGGCCCCATGGGGCTGGGTACCCTACTCTGAGCTTGCTTCTCTTGCTGTACCTCGAATTCCACAGCAGACGATGGTGTCTGGGCTATGGCACTACCTGCCCTCCTATTTCCCTGTCCTCTCAGCACCTTCACAGCAGCTGTGGGTTGAAGCTGTCAGCATAAGCTAACACCAGGCACATCCTGGGGGAGCAAAAGTACCTTGCACCTGGACAGAAGCTCTGTGTTAATTAACCAAAGCCCCTTAGCCTGGCAGCAACAAAGAAATTCACACCTCAGCAAGACGGCCACCCGCACCTCTAACCTGCTCCCCAGTGACAACCCACCACCCTGAACAGATGCGAGTCTTCCATTCGTGCGGTCCCCAGCCCCTCCCTGTGCTCCTGCAGCTGGACTCCTGTGCTGTTCTCTGCTGCTTCACCATCTAGGAACCCGGAGCTCCTCCAGCTCCCCTAGATGTGGGCTGGGTAAACAAGCCCCCTCTGTTCTCCCAGGCCTGTCTCTGGGGAACTCCAGACATGACTAAACAGGCTCCCCACCCACACACTTCTAGAAGACCCAACTCACCTTAGCTGTGGAGGATGACGTTGCAATCTGAATCACCTTGGCCAGAAGGTTCTTGGGAAGTGGAAACTGGGTCAGAGCCCTAATAGCACTGTCATCATCTGTCATTTCAAAGGAACCCCCCCTGAGAGGACCAAAAGTTTAGGTGAAAAAGTTGTCTTTCTTCCCAGGCCAATTAATTTCCCCTGAAGCTGTGAGTCACAGGGGCTAGGACACTGCAACCAGGAGGCATGAGACAGATGGGAAACTGGGCACCTTTGCTCTGCCTGTGATCCTCTTGCAGACACCGCCTAACGCTCCCTCAGTTCCCTCACACAGATAAAAGAGCAGAAGGAAGGAGCTCTATGCTGTTTTGCAAAAGCCCAGCCACACAGTGCAAGACCACAGCTGGCCATCCCCCACGGATGGGCAGACACATCAATGAGTGATAGGACACACAAGCTGAAATTTGGGCAGGTGCCCTCCCATCTCAGAGAAGGCTAGCAGAGAACATCTACACATCCCCACATCAAGATGCGGCCAGCCTCCTGCATCCCCCAGCCCCCAGCTGTACCTTGAGTCCCTGAGTTGGGTATGGGAGTCCTGCTGGGTCATGGACAGGAAGTCAGTAACATCTATGGTCCCCTCTTCTAGCTCTTCCTCCTCATCCTCCTCTTCCTCCCGGCCCAAAGAGCGGGATAGGCCCCCAGGTCCCCCTGGCCGAATGCTCTCAGGATTCAGCTGCCGCCAGGAAGTAGGGGGCATGGTAGGTTCTGGGCGCCACCAGCTGTCAGCCGGGGAGCCAAAGCGATCAGCTAGCACTCGGTACTTGGCTGCATCAAACAGCTCGTTCCGGGGACCCAGCAGACCCCAGCCCTGGCAGGAGAAAAGGAACGTTGTAAAGGATCCATAACATCTTCACACCTCCTTCTACCTGGGCCATGTCCAGCTATACCATAAGTCACTTGTGTCATAGAGCCATAATTTTTCATGTCTACCCACTTCAAGCCCGAGTCCAGAACCAGGCATAGAGAGAACACTTAAAAATGCCTAGCTCTGGCTGGGCATGGCACCTTACACCTATAATCCCAATACTTTGGGATGCTGAAGCAGGAAGATTGCCTGAGGCCAGGAGTTTGAGACCAGCCTGGGCAACACAGTAAGACCCCATCTCTACCAAAAAAAAAAACCAAAAACCAATTAGCCAGGTGTGGTGGCACACACCTATAGTCCCAGCTCTTCAGAGGCTGAGGCAGGAGGATTGCTTGAGCCAGGAGTCTGAGGTTGCAGTGAGTTGTGAATGATGGTACTGTACTCCAGCCCAGATGACAAAGCAAGACATTATCTCGAAAACAAACAAAAAATGCCTGACTATGATAGAAGAAAACGATAAGGTAAATTTTTATACCTACTTAGAAAAAAAAGTCCCAAGTGAGCAGAAGATACATTCTCATAGTGATCTAGGAAGCTTCAGTAAACGTAGCAATTAGAAAATATATAGCCCATACCATAAAACAGATGTAACTTCTGATGTAAAAATCCTATGCTGGGAATACATTCTACAGAAATAATTTGCAATGTTAAAGGCATTTATACAAAAATATTATTTAAAGTGTTTCATTCTTTTCTACAGAAAATACCAACTAAAACATTTCCTCAGTCTCTAGCATGTACAAAGCAACATGCTGGCCACCTGAGCGTCATCAGGATAGACAAAACCTGGTCCCTGCCCTTAAGAAGCTCAGAATCTAAGAGGCAGAATGGAAATGCAGATGACCAGGGTCTAAGGAACAAAGAAATAAGTGAGAAGCAGAAGAACAGGGAGCAGGCTACGAATAAAGCACGGGTTTAAGAAGTTACACTTGGCAGTGGTAAAGGTGACAAAACCTGAGGGGCAGCAAGAAAATGAAATTGTCAAATGGATTTCTGACATTAGGGCCATGTGATAGTGGATGGCAGGAGCCACAGGCCAGGACCCTCTCTACCATGAGGTTTCAGTCCAGTCAGACTCATGACAAGCTGAGGGGTGACCACAGCCTTCCCAAGACTCTTTCCTTGGGTTTCTGAAATAATTATATGTAATTTTCAAAAATTCTATTCACAACAGCAACAAAAACCATAACCTACCTAAGATGAACTTAAGAAAGGTACAGACTTGTATTTTTTTTTAAAGTACGAAACTTGGCAAAAGGATATAAATCCAGGGAGACCTATGTTCCTGGATGGGAGAACATTTACGTGTGGGGAGGCAAAAGCCTCCTAAATTAACCCATAATTTGAACATAATTCCAATCAAAGTCTAGATAGGTTTCTTAGGCATTTGCCAAAATTGATTCTAAAGTTCATCGAGAAAAACAGATGCGTAAGAACCGGAGGATTCTGTGACAGAACAGAACAGGGCAGCAGCATGCCACACAGACACCTGCAAACACACGGGGTGGGGCGGCGCCAGTGCCATTCCAGGTCTCAGCTGCCAGGCTTCCGCCTCACAGGCTTCACTTCTGACAAGGATGCATCTGGTTAGACAGAAAACCAATCCAAGCCTCCCTGCCCTGGGGCTTCCCTAGGAGGTCAGCCTTGGCAATCACTCTTCCCACCCTCACAGGCTCCCTGCTGTTCCTGCTGAATGCCCTGCTTGCCCCTCCGAACTTTACATACAATGAATGCTAGCTAGCTACCATTCTCTTCGACCAGCTGCTTTCCCAGAGCCCCCTTTACTGGCTCAGGTTTCTCCAATCTCTTTAATACCCCTTGAAGAAACCCCCTCCACTGCTGCTACTGGCATTCTCTTTTGTCTCTAGTCTTGCCCAATACTACTGCTGTCAATGACCTTTCCTAAAACTTGGCCGTGTCAGTCTATCAATTACTACCAGTCAGTAGCCCCAGCATCCACAGGATCAAATCAGAAGTCCCACCTGTGACATCTAAGGCCCCAGTGTTCTGGCTTCTTCCTAACTGTCTATTCCATTGCCCAGCACACAGACCCATGCTCACACTCCTCACAGCTGCTCATATACACCCTGGCTTCATGCCTCTGTGGCCCATGTCTAGAGTTTCTGCCCCATCCCTGGTCCCTGGCAAGGATCATTCTTCAAGAATAAGCCTACTCTCTTCAGGAAGCTGAGGTGTGTTTATTTCCTTATGTAGACACCAGCCCTATGGGCTGTGGGTGCTCTTGGAGCACTCTCAGTTACCTCTTGCCAGCACCGCACACTAAAGCAAGCATAAGGATAATGCTTACCAAATGCATCTAGTTTGGGGAAAAGAGAAAAGCTGAAAAACTATGGGTACAGATATTAAGGAATAAAAGGCTGAGTTCCAGAATAAAGAACTCCTAAAAAAAAAACAAAAAAACCCTCCTATAACCACAATGAGTTATCATCTCACACCGATTAGGATGGCTATTATCATAAAAATACAAAAAATACAAGTTCAGGTCCCACTTAAAAAAAATAAAATAAAAAATAAAAAACAAACAATAAAAAGCATTACCAAGGATGTGGAGAAACTGGAACTCTTTTGCATATTCGTAGGAAAGTAAAATAATGCACCCATTGTGGAAAACAGTTTGGGTGGTTCCTCAAAAAACAAATGTACAATTACTATATGATCCAGCAATTCTACTTCTGGGCATTTTACCCAAAGGAATTGAAAGCAGGGTCTCAAAGAGATGTTTGCACACCCATGCTCATGGCAGCATTATTCACAACAGCTAAAACGTGGAAGCACCCAGCTGTCCACTGGCTGATGAATGGATAAGCAAAACATGGTATATACATACAATGGAATATTAATTCAGCCTTAGAAGGAAAACTCTGACACACACTACGACATGCATGAAACTTTGGGACATTATGCCAGGTGAAATTAGCCAGTCACAAAAGGACAAACACTGTATGATTCCACTTACATGAGCTATCTACGGCAGTCAAATTCTCATAAGAGACAGAAAGCAGAATGGTGGCTGCCAGGGGAGGGGAGATGGGGAATTATATTTTAATGGGTACAGAGTTTCACTTTTGCAAAATGAAAAAGTTCTAGAGACTGGTTGTACAAAAATGTGAATGCAGTTACAGTACTGACCTGTACACTTTAAAATCATTAAGATGGTCAATTTTATATTATGTATATTTTACAATTAAAAAAAAAAGAGACTATGAGCATAGATGAAAAATAGGGAAATCTATAGGGTTACCATGAATGAGATAAAGGCTTGCTTCAGATAGGCTGGGCTTAAAGTGCCTTTAAACATCCAGGCAGGCCAGGCATGGTGTCTCATGCCTGTAATCCTAGCACTCTGGGAGGCCGAGGCGGGCGGATCGTCCTGAGCTCAGGAGTTCGAGACCAGCCTGAGCAAGAGCGAGACCCTGTCTCTACTATAAATGGAAAGAAATTAATTGGACAGCTAAAAATATATATAGAAAAAATTAGCCAGGCATGGTGGCGCATGCCTGTAGTCCCAGCTACTCAGGAGGCTGAGACAGCAGGATTGCTCGAGCCCAGGAGTTTGAGGTTGCTGTGAGCTAGGCTGACGCCACGGCACTCGTCCCAGGCAAGAGAGTGAGACTCTGTCTCAAAAAAAATAAAATAAAATAAAAAAATAAATAAAAAATAAACATCCAGGCAGAGAAGGATTTCCCAACTTCAGCACTATTACTGTTTTGGACCAGATCATTTTGCTGTAGAGGGCTGTCCCAAGCAGTGCAGGATAGTTAGAAGCATTCCTGGCCTCTATCTCCTAGTTGCCAGTAGCACTTCTCCAGTTGTAGCCACTAAAAATGTCTCTGGACATTGTTAAATGTCCTGTGGCTACTCTCACCACTTCTTTTCAACATAGTACTAGAAGTACCAGCAAGAGCAATCAGATAAGGAAAATAAATAAATAAATAAAAGGCATCCAAATTGGAAAAGAAGAAGTTATCCTGTTTGCAGGTGACATGATCTTATATATAGAAAACCCTAAAGACTTCACAAAAAAACTGTTAGAATAGATAAATTCAATAAAGTTGAAGGATACAAAATCAACCCACAAAAATCAGTTGCATTTCTCTTTATACCAATAACATTCTATCCAATAAAGAATTTTTTAAAAAAAATCCATTTACATTAGCATCGTAAAGAACACTTAGGAATAAATCTAACCAAGGAGGTGAAAGATCTATACACTGAAAACTATAAAATGCTGGCAGGGTGCGGTGGCTCACACCTGTAATCCTAGCACTCTGGGAGGCCGAGGCAGGAGGATTGTTTGAGCTCAGGAGTTCGAGACCAGCCTGAGCAAGAGCGAGACCCCGTCTCTACTAAAAAAAAAATAGAAAGAAATTATCTGGACAACTAAAAATATACAGAAAAAATTAGCCAGGCGTGGTGGCTCATGCCTGTAGTCCCAGCTACTCGGGAGGCTGAGGCAGTAGGATCGCTCGAGCCCAGGAGTTTGAGGTTGCTGTGAGCTAGGCTAACGCCACGGCACTCACTCTAGCCAGGGCAACAGAGTGAGACTCTGCCTCAAAAAAAAAAAAAAAAACAAACTATAAAATGCTAATGAAAGAAACTGAAGACAACATAAATGGAAAGATAATATTGCTACAATGGCTATATTCCCTAAAGCAATATATAGATTCAATGCAATCTCCATCTAAATTCCAATGGCATTTTTCAAAGAAATTGAAAAAACAATTCTAAAATTCGTATGGAACCACAAAAGACCCCCAATAGCCAAAGTAATCTTAAGAAAACAAAAAACCGCCTGGGTGCGGTGGTTCATGCCTGTAATCCTAGTACTTCAGCAGACTAAGGTGGGAGGATTGCTTGAGCCCAAGAATTCAAGAGCCTGGGCAATAGCAAGACCCCCATCCATCTCTTTAAAAAAAATAAAATTAAATTAAGAAAAAGGGCAAAGGAGTTGAATAGACATTTTTCCAAAAAAGACATACAAACAGCCAACAGATATATGAAAAGGTGCTCAACATCACTAATCATCTGGGAAATGTAAATTAAAACCACAGTCAGGTATCACCTCGCACTTGTTAGAATGGCTATTATCAAAAAGATAAGTAATAACAAATGTTAGAGAGGGTGTGTAGAAAAGGGAGCCCTTGTACACTGCTAGTGGGAATGTAAATTGGTACAGCTATTATGGAAAATAGTACAGGGGTTCAAAAAATTAAAAATATAACTACCATACGACCCAGCAATATCTCTCCTGGGTATATACCCAAAGGAAATGAAATCAGCACTCAAAGAGGTATCTGCACTCCAACATTCAGCACACAGCATTATTTACAACAGCCAAGGTATGGAAACAACCTACATGTGTGTCAGTGGATGAATGGACAAAGAAATTGTCATACATAGGCACAATAGTATACTATTTAGCCTTTAAAAAGGAGGAGATCCCACGATTTGAGACAACATGGATAAACCTGGAAGTCATCATGCTAAGTAAAATAAGCCAGACACAGAAGAAAAATATCATATAATCTCATATGCAGAATCTAAAAAAAGTCAAATACATAAAAACAGAGTAGAGCTGGTGATTACCAGAGGCAGGAAGGGAAGAGGAACAGGGAGATGGAGGTCCAAGTATACAAAGTTACAAATATATAGGATGAGTAAGTCTTAATATCTCATGTACAACATAAGAATTACAATTAATAATATTGTATAACGGAAATTTACTGAGAGTAGATTTTAGGCGCTCTTACCACACACACACACAAAAAGATAACTATGTAAGGTGCTGGATATGTTAATGTGCTTAACTTCAGTATTCACTTTACTGTGTGTGGATAAAAACATCATAT
>RJWJ010013394.1:0-39984 GCA_004363605.1 Indri indri | reverse complement strand
CTCTGTTTTAGGGACTTGGGCTATAGAGTGAACAAAACAGGTATCTCTGCTCTCGTATATTCCAGTGAGTGGAGACGTTCCATAATAATTAACACAATCACAGCTAAACTCCATAGCGTGTTTGATGGCGATCACTGTTACGGAAAAAAAGGGGAGTAGAGGGAAAGGTATTGCCAGGATGTGTGTGTGCACGTGTGTGCGGTGAGGCCCCATGCAGTCTTACATCAGCAGTCAGGGCAGACCTCACGGGCAATGCTGAACAATAACGTGAAGTCAGGGAAGTTCAAAGGTCAGGTGTCTGGGGTAAGGGATCCCAGGTGGAGGAAACAGTGGGAACAAGAGTCCTAAGGCCTGTTTAAGTCACCTCTCAGAGGCCAGGTAGCTGACCTGGCGTGAATGAGAGGGAGCGGAGCGGGGAAGGGGGCCACCGAGGTGATGGAGGGTTTTGTAGAGCCTTAGAAGAACTTGAACTTTTCTTCAGAATACGATGTGGAGTGACTGCAGGGTATTGTACTGAGGAATGAGGACAGTTTCCTCACTCTACACTTGTAGAGTGTAAAAAAATCGAAGCAGAGGGGCCTGTGAGGCGATTCACTCGATAATGCAGGCAAGCGATGGTGGCTTGGACCATAGTGAGCAGTAGAGGTGGTGAGATGTGATTGTATCTGGGATAGGCTTAGAAGATAAAAGCCAGAAAGATTTTCCTAACAGAATGAATGTGGGGTGTGCGAGAAAGAGGATTTATGACTAACGCCAAGGTTTTTGCTGAGTAACCGGAGCCATGCAGGAGACATCTAACTGTCCAACACACGGCCATGCCCTCCGTTGTGCAGAACAGCATCAGATGGGAGTGGGGCCGGTATGAGGGTGTCAATGTCCATGCTCCCCCAAAAGCACACAAGCAATCGCCTGAGGTGGGGCAGGCAGGCACTGTCACAGGAGGAAATGTGGCAAGGACAGTGGCAGTGGTGAGGGACAGAGAACCAACCCTACACGTGAAGTCCAGGACGGTGCCTCTTGCCTTCCCCCGTCTTTCATGCTTCGCCAGGACTTCTCTTTGGCATGTAAAGAGACAAATACGCGGACACTCACCAGGCAGGTTCAGGAGAGCCCAGAGGGGGATGAACTTCATGATGACGCTGGAAGCCTTTTCAAGGGGGAAGGTTCAGCTCAGGATTTCTGGAAAACATGGAGAGGAGAGTGGGAGAAAGACTAAGTAAGATAAGGCGAGAAGAGGTTCTAGGGGTGGAAAAAAGTATCATTCGAATTCTTTCAGTGTGAGGGTTTAGTTTTAGAAAAGGTGCCGTCAGAGAAGGGGGTGGAGCCAGCTGTCAGAGGGGTAAGAACAGAGGTCAGGGGACTGTTCCTGACACAGTAGAAAATGGTTCTGGCATTCCGAATTCTGCCCTCCCTCCTCAGGGAAGAAAGTACCTAACCTGAGAGAAGCAGAAGTTTACAATGTCTCCACAGCCTCCTCCTCTCTGGTCTCCGGTTTGTCAAGCTCCGAAGGCAGGCCCCTCTCTGAGCTGTGTGTAAGATACTGCCCTTCCTGTCTGTGTGATGCGAATCCTGGCCTGTGTGATGCTGGTATTTTTCTCCAGTGGACATAACCCAACCCTCTGCCTGACACTGAGCTCCTCTTTGAAATACATTAGTCCTTGCCCTCATGTCACAATTCATCCATTTATTCATTGAACGAAGCAACAAATAATGTATATGCTGTGTCTAACTTGTGCTAGGACCTGTGCTTGCTGTGGGGATGCCTGAATTTAAAGACACCATTCCTGCCTTCAAAGAGCTTATGGACTAGTGGGAATGATAGGTATTTAAGCAGACAGTTACGAAACAAAGTATTCTAGGTATGCCACGGACTAGGTGAAAATATTTGCAAAACACATATCTGCTAAAGAATTTATAAATAAGGAAATATTAAAACTCAAAAATAAGAAAATGAACAACACAACTTTATAAGTGAACCAAAGACCTGCACAGATACCTTACCAAATGTTTTAGTCTGCTCGGGCTGCCATAACAAAATACCACAATCTGCGTGGCTTAAGCAACAGATATCTATTTTCTCACAGTTCTGTAGATTAGATTCCATGATCAAAGCGTCAGCAAACTCAGTTTCTGGTAAGAGCTCTCTTCCTGACTTGTGAAGGCCACCTTCTTGTGTCCACACATGGCCTTTCCTCTGCACAGGCACAGGGAAGGAGAGGGAGACAGTTCTCTGGAGTCGCTTTATAAGGACACTAATCCTGTCAGATCAAGGTCCCACTCTTCGAAGCTCATTTAACCTTAATTACTTCGTTAAAGGTCCTATCTCCTCATACAATCACATTGGGGTTTAGATTTTCAAAGATGTGAATTTTGCAACGGGGGTGGGGGACAATTCAGTCTATAATACCTGGGAAGATGCACAGATGGCAAACAGCATGTGGAAAGATTCTCAATGTAAGATGTCATTAGGAACTAGAACACATTCTACTAAGTGAAGTATCCCAAGAATGGAAAAACAAGCACCACATGTACTCACCATCAAATTGGTATTAACTGATCAACACTTAAGTGCACATATAAGAATAACATCTATTGGATGTCGGGCAGGGGGATGGGGGAGGGAGCAGAAGGGGACAGGTATATGCATACACAAAAAGTGCGATGCGCACCATCCGAGGGATGGACTCGCTTGAAGCTTGGACTTGGGTGGGGGGCAAGGGCAACATATGTAACTTAAACATCTGTACCCCCATAATGTGCTGAAATAAAAAAAAAAGATGTCCTTAAGGAATTACAAGTTAAAACAACAAGATGCCACTATACACCTGGCAGAATGGCTAAAATCCAAAACACTGACAACCACAGATGCTGTCGAGGACGTGGAGCATCAGGATCTGATGTCAGTGGGGATTTATTGCTAATGGGAGTGCAAAATGGTACAGTCACTTTAGAAAGTAGTTTGGAAGTTTCTTACAAAGCTTAACGTAGCCTTACCATATGATCCAACAATCAGACTGGTATTTACCCAAATGAGATGAAAACGTATGTCCACAAAAAAACCCTACACATTAATGTTTATAGCAGCTTTATTCATAATTGCTAAATCTTGGGGGAAACCAAGATGTCCTTCAATAGGGAAATGGATAAACAAAGCATGATGCATCCATATAATGAAATACCATTCAGAGATTTTAAGATTTAAAAAGAATGAGCCATCAAGTCATGAAAAGACATGGAGAAAACTTAAATACATATTGCCATGCAAAAGCACCTAGTCTGAAAATATTATATACTCTGTAATTCCAATTATATGACGTTGTGGATAAGACAAAACTATAGAGGTAGTAAAATGACCAGTGATTGCCAGGATTTGGGGAGGAGAGAGGGATGAATAGGTGGAGCCCAGGGGATTTTTAGGTCAGTAAAGTTATTTTATATGATACTGGAAGGGTGGACACACGACACTATACATTTGTCAAAACCCATAAAATTGTATAACATAAAGAGTAAACTCTAGTATAAACTGTGGACATTAGCTGATAATAGCATGCTTTTACTAGTTCGTCAATTGCAGCAAATGTACCACACTGCTGCAAAGTGTTAGTTAAAAATAGATTTCTCAGTGGTAGAATCTAAGTGGTGGACATGCATGTGTGCACTATAAAATACTTTCAGCTTTGTTGCATGCTTGAAAATTTTCATAATAATATGTTGGGGAAAAAATTTAAAAATTGAGGTATATGCCTCAGGGTTCAAGATGATTTTCAGTGTACACTGTGTGTAAGAAAGGGGTCCCCAGGCATTACCCTTGACCTGGGGCTTAGAGGCAGGGAGGGAGCTCTCGTAGGGTTAAAAGGAGAGAATAAAATAATCCAAGGAGAGGGAAGAGGTTCAGTCACAACAGGAAGACACAATAGGACACAGTGTGTTTGTGGAACTATACCCAAGTGCAGGTGGGGAGTGTTAGGAGCTAGGTGAAGAGATAAGCGGAATCCAGTAATGAAGGCTCACCCCGTAAGCCTTGCATAGGTCAGACTCACATAAGTCTTCATCAGGTAGGAGAGAAGGAGCCAAGAATTCTGTTATTTGACAAAAAACCATTGAGTTGTTATGGGGACAGACCATAGGCCCTATGTCTCTGCCCTATGTAATCGCCTTCCCTTGAATGTGGGCAGGACTCTGACTTGCTTCTAACTAATAGAATGTGGCCAACATTAATGGGGTGTCACCTACATGATTATGTTAATATATAACAGCATTCTCTCTCTCTCTCTCTCTCTCTCTCTCTCTCTCTCTCTCTCTCTCTCTCTCGCTGGCATGCAGAAGAGATTCTCTCTGCTGATTTGGTGAGGCAGCAGGTGTGTTGAGTAGGCCCAGGTGTTGGCAGTCTCCATGACCAAGGACAGTCTGAGGACCTGAGAGCAGCTTTCAGCCAACAGCAATCAAAAAGCCAGGCCCTGTACCACATAAACACAAGGAGATGAATTCTGCCAACAACCTGAATAAGTGCAGGAAAGATTCTGCCCTTGCAGCCTTGTTAGACTCTAAGGAGATGACCCAATTAAGCTCTGCCTGGACTCTTGATCCATGGAAACCGTGAGATGATAAATGTGTGCTGTTTGAAGCCATTACATTTGGGGTATGTTTTTACACAGCAGTGGAAAACTAATACAAATGTACACTGCGTGCTGGCACTTAATTAGATATTGATGATTTCATGGTAAGGGAGCTGAGAATCTTGTTCTCAGACATCCTAAAGTCTCATGAAGAAGACATGTAACACAGGTTACCAAGACGAATGTCACAATGTGGGAAGTAAAGAAACATGCAGCAGGGGCCCTAAGGTAAGGGCCAGAAGACCTCCTTGAGCCATGAAGGATGAGTAGAAGTTGGCCAAATGGAGAGATGGCGGAGATGACTCTGGGAGGATGGACCAGGGCTCCAATAGAACAGCACATGGGAAAGAGGGCGTGAGGAGAGAGGCCGGCAAGAAAATGCCAACAGGAGGATCCTACAGAGCAGACCTTTCAAGAGTTGTCGTATAAGAACTGCCTGCCAAGGAGACAGGGGAGGCAACCAGAGAGTGGCTCAAGGCAGCGTCCCCGAGTTCTGTTTTTAGATGGTTGAGGTGAGATGCGCTTAAATGATGACAGGAAGAAGCAATGCAGAGGGAAACAGGAAACACAAGAAAGTAGAAAGAAGCAATAGGGCAAGTCCATGAGGAAGTCAGGGGCATGGAGTCCATGCTACCACGTTACAAGTGGGTGTAGAGGCCTCTTTTCCACTGTAGCAGAAACGGTGAATAGAAAAAGAGGAAGGAGAAAAAAATAGGTATGTTTGCAGGTTTGGCAATGGCAGGTTAAGCAGAGTAGCTTGAGGGTTTCAAACTCCCTCTACCCCTAAGCCAGAGGTCATCTGCCGAAAGTGAGCATTGAAGGTCTGAGGAGAGAGGAGGGGGTTTGAAATGGCCACTGCGGAGAATTACGCAGACCACTGACTGGGATGGCGTAGGATTGCCAGTAAGTGCTGAAGACACAAATCAAGAATTACAAGAAGTGATCAGCTGAGCACTTTATAAAAAAACTCCGGCACAAGTACAGATGTGATTCATTAAGGGGGCAGGGACCTGGAGACAGGAAGCGGGGACCTAGCATGTGGCTGCAAGACCAGCAAACCAGCGGCCTGCGGTGTGGATGGGGCCACAGATTACCGGGGATAGAGGCACACTTCAATTACACAGCCTCAGCGTCTGGTTTTGAGAACAGAGACAATTTTTGCTTATAGGTCAGAACAAGCTGCAGGTCTTAGCCACAGCCAAGTTCTGTTTTTATTTGTTTATTTTTTAATTTATTTTTGCTTTAGGAGAAGAAAAAATACATCTAGGAACAGAATATTATCAATGTCCCAAAAGCAACCCACCTCTGCAGCCTTTACAGATACCCTGGATTCACTGCATCTCATATGGGATGTCCCCAAACCTCCTCATGCCTTCCACAGCCGGTTTCTATCCCCATCTCACCGGCCCTGTCTGTCCATCTTTGCTTTTTTTAACAGAAGCTCCCCACATCATATTGTCCCTCTCCTACATGTTGCTCCACGGTCCCTCATATATCACTCAAACCCCCAACTTGTGGGTCACTCAGAGTCCTCTTAACTGTCTTTGTTTTTCAGTGTCTGGGTCAGTGGGTCTGGGATGCTGCATGTCTCCACGCGGAACGCACAGCTGTTCCCAGTGACAGAGAGCCCTCCCAAAGCCTGCAGCTAACCCATCAGTGTGGGACTCCTACTTCTCAGTTACTTCCCAGATAGCATCTGAGCTCCAGATCCTTGCCTCCAGCTGCCTGCTAGAAATCACCACCTGCACGTCCTTCCAGGATCTCAGATATAGCAGGCCATACCTCTCCTCATTGCCTCGCACACAAATGCACTGTTATCCTCAGGTTCTCTTCTACAATCCCCGTCTACCCAGTTGTCCAAGCCAGAAACTTTGGGGTTATCCCTGATACCTCCTTTTCTTTTTCTTCCCACAGTAGGCAGTAGGTCCAGATCTTACAGAGGTTGCTTCTTTAGCATCTCTCAGTTCAGAAACCTGACGATGCTGTGTTTACTAGGAAGGCTTTGACGACACCCCCTCCAATGCCTAAGAGATCATCTGGATTCCTTTACAGAGCAGGGCAGGCCCTGCATCATCCTGTGTTTGGCTACCTATATAAAACTCATTTTTTGTTACATTCTTTCTCCTCTACAAATTATTTTCTACCTTCCAGTATTACTTATTTACATATATTCTCCAGAACATGCCACACTATTATATGCCTTTTTTGCCTCTTAGTAAACTATGCCTTCAGTTTTACAGTCTCCTCCCATGACTCATCTGCCTCTTTGGTGATACCTGTCCTGACTCTACCAATGTTTTATTAATATCTTATTCACTCATGGAGCTTCTTGCTCACCTCTGTTGTCAGTTGTCACAGGTATTATAATTGGATACCTGATGGCAAAGATAGTGTCATACTCACTCATGTGTCCCTAGCAAATGCAGTGCCTCCTAATTAGCTCGAGTTCAATAATTTTTGAATGAATGAATAAACAAATGAATGCGTAGTGGGGATGTTGCTAAATTCCTTGTCATTTTCAAAGTTTGCATGGTAAAGAGAGCAGGCATCATGGCATCGGTGCTTAGTGGTGTTGTTTTATTGGGTGCTTTCTCTTTGGATTTCGTTGAAGAATAAGAAAAATGAAGACAGCTGTGCATCCTGTGTAGAAATGATGCAGAGAGACAGCATTGAGGGGACGGGGACAGAGGCGCCTCAGTGGGTGTTCATGATTTGTAGGATCCATCTTCCATAGTTGTGAACAGTTGTGAAGAATCCTTCACTTCCCAGGGTGACACTTCCTTTTGCCCAGGACAAGATTCCATGTAACCTGCCACCGCAGATGGCTGGAGCAGCTGAGACTTCCTTTTAGAGAGATGGAACAGGAGGTCAATGAGGCTTGTCCTCATGGAACAAGAGTAAATCCCAAGAAGTGGCACATGACAGTAGCAAAACCATCTAAGAGAGTGGACTTATTTTTCTTGAGAAGTGATAACCCTCTCTTCACATCTACATAAGTCTCACCTCTCTGGGTTCAAGCTTCGCCCACCCTGAGTGCGAGGAATAGGACAGACGCTTCTACCCCAAATCTCTCCCGCTGTAACGGTGGGGAAGGAAAGTGTTTACAAACCCAGAGATGAGAGGGGAGGGGAAAGGGACTTCAGTTCTCTGCTCCTCTCTCTAGGGAGGACTTTTTGGATGAGTGCCCTTTGATTCTCCACTGTCAGCTCTCTGACCTACGTGCCCCACGCTGTTCTCCTGGATGGAGGAGAGAGATACCTTATGTTTAGACATGGTGCTTAGAGGTTGTCCCACACACATGATGGTCAGTGCCAGTCCTTGCTGGAGTCTATCCTGGCAGTCGCGAAAGGGAAGGGAGTATTGATTTATCCATGTCAGGATGTCAGGGTCACTGACTGTGGGAAAGAGAAGACAATTAAACTCCAGAGTTACTCTCCTTATCACAAGGGCTCCTGTGATCGACTCCTATTGTGTAAATAAATTAATTTCTGAGGGTATTCAGCCCGGGTAGCAGCTGACGTTCCATCCTTCTTGGGGTTCCTAGTTCAGTAATCTCTACTGAACGTGGAGAAGTGGGTTCACAAATCCTCTTCCGTGAGGCATCCAATCTACAGTTTTCTGTATTATGCATAATTGATAAAACTTTGAATAAACTGTGAGAAAATTATGACTGGCCACAAGGAGAAAGAGACAGTAACAAATCCATTGTCCCAAGAACCATGCCGCCACCTCTTTTGGACATCTACGTTATCCTCATTGCATTTAATCATAAAGGCAGAAACTATTTTTAGTATGTATAAAACTGCATTTTAAATTAGACTGTTTATAAATGGATTATTTGTAAGTGTTTGTGTGTGTGTGTGTATATATATATACATATATATATATTTTCCACTAAGAGGTCATATTTTCACCTCCATCATAACGATTGCTATTATACTATCAACTTCAGTATGCAGGAACTCTAACCAAGGCATTATGTAATTTTAATCTCTGGTAAAGAGTAGCAAGGAGGAAGAAAACAAAAAATTGACAAGAGATTGCTCGAGCTACTTTAAAACACGTGTAACAAGCTAGGCTAAAATAACTTGCTACTTGAAATAATGAATTCCTAATAAATATTGGGAGTCCTGCCCCAGAAAGCACATAGAGGTATAGTTTGCTACTATGATTCTGACATGCAGAGCCTATACAATAAAACCTTTGTATGATTTTATTTTGTTTTCAAAGGGTATGTAATTAATTACTTTTGTAAAGTATGATGCAGTTACTTTGAATACGACTTATAAAGTCAAGGACAAAAATCATACAAGTTGAAATTTGTTCAGAAAATATATTCACTTAGATGTCCAGGTACTTTGCTTCTAAATTGAAAAATGAAGTTGTAAAGTACTGAGGATATAAAAGTGTATGCTTTTTATTTGATTTTATAAAACAGATCGATTTTAAAAGTTCCCTTTTTTAAATTTGTTTTTACAGAACGATTGTTCTGTAGCCACCAGAGAAGGATTTAATCCTGATTAATAGATCCAGGACCACAAGCCTGAGTGAACACAGCTTTTGCAAGCCAATCAATCAATGTTGGCTGTCACTTCTTAAATTAGCCAATCAGGGACAGATGTTCTCCTATAAACACATCTCAGAGCACCAACCCAACCAATCAACAACAAGCTCACTGAAGATTTGAATAGATCCATCCCATGCCTCTAGAGATGATGTAACCCTTATACCTCGGAAAGGCCTCCAATCCCTCATCTCCAAGCTTCCCACAAACCCCACATACTAATCAGTACTCTGCTCTGTTTGGTGGGACTATGCCTGGTCTTTATTGCTCTGCCTTGTATGATAGACAATAGGTTTAGCTTTATCATTTTATTTCAGATGTCAAGTGGTGGTATCCTCATTCTTTGACAATGCCTAAAGAGAGCATCATGGTTATTAACAGCTGCATGAAGTAACAGGCAACAGGAACAAACAAATGCATTAGAAAGCAACTTTCTTCACAAAGCACCCTTGATTAGACAGGTTCCCACAGAGACCAGATCTCTCTGCTCATCCCAGTTACAGCTCCTGGGGGAGAAGGACATGTGTCTACAACATGGGCTGTGACTATTTTCTCAATGATGCATATCAGGCCAGAGAGAGACCAACAGTATGTCATAATGAACACTCAAGTCTCCACCTCTGAGCAGGAACTCTCAGGTGTAGCAGAACTGTGAGTAGCCCTTGCCGCAGGGAAACAGCTCTGGTGACAGGACAGGTGGCTCACTCAACCATCCTCTTGTCTCCCAGGATCCACTGGAAGGAATGGATCACCATGTCTTTGCACATATGTTGGCTTCTCTGTGGTAGCAGTGGGAAGCCTCCCCTGTCACCTCACCATATCACATTTTGTTTTTATTTTTCCCACTTCTCTTTTATTAATTGCATGGTGGGTATTCAGCAACTGTCAATGAGTAGGCCACCCTCCTGCTTGATGCCTTTATACTGTCTTTTTGCATATCCTAGACTCCTATTTTCCCACCTTTATTTCAATTCAGTTCCCTGGACTCTGGTCTTGAATATTGCAGAGATATAACAGTTTCTGCATGCTCCATTTGGTGGTGTCATATTGTCTGCCCTGCATCAGTCTCTTTCAATTTTATCTTTGACCTCCAGTCAGGGTAGTGTAAGGTCCTGGCAGTGATCCCTCTAAGGTCGGGAACCACACCTCATACCACCTATTTTGTCAAGTACATCCCACCACATTTTTTTCCAAGTTCCAACCTGCTCAGGATAAAGAACTCAGAGTCAAACACTTACGGTTCTTGTATTCATTCCAGGTCCAGGTTGGGATAAAGCAGGACTCATTAAACGCTATGGGTTCCAAGGCTATGGCTATAGTTCCCACATGTTTGTTGACCGGAGCAGGCTCGGACAGTTTGATCATCATCAGGTCATTTTCCAGAGTTTGTGCATCAAAGTCAGGGTGGGGCACAGTCAATGAGTAATTTCGTATCTGCTCCTTCTTATTTTTGGCACTGGGCTGATAAACTCTCAGTCGGATTTTAACACTTCGGAAGAAAGAGGGCAGGGAGATGAGAGAGAAGAGAGTCATAGAACGTCAGACTACAAGAAATGTCCCAGGCCGTCTTCTCCAATCATCTTAATTTTATTTCTTAACCTGAGAACTAAAGTGGCCTGCTCTTGTCTGAAAAATAATAAACCTAGTTTACAGGATTGTTGTATTAGAGACATGCATTGGTAAAACATGGTGTCTGGCACCTAAAAACACATCAGTGGAGTCTAGTTATTATTATTAAGATTCAGATCATCTGAACTAGCAGGTACTAGAGCTGGCACTGCCATCCTTAATTCCAGAGCTCCTTGTCTATACTATACTGTCTCAAGCAACTCTTGAGCAAGCATGTAGTACCCACAGTTTCTGAGTATTCTTAAGCCTGTTCCAGCTCTTCTCAGGCCCGTAGCATTTGTATCTGCCATGTGTTGCCTACATTGATCTTAGACTTGAAAGACTATTAGTCATCTGTCAGGACTCCCAGTTCCCATTTTGCATTATATTCCCTGGGCAAATTCAGACCCACGCACCTCCATCGCCAGGAGTCCAGGCATGCAAGATTTACAAGAGCTATTTCCTGCCAAAAGCAGTTCATGCATTAGATGTGGATGAGAGAAAGAATACCTGATTTTCCAATGCGTATTCTGAGAGGACTTGAACAGTTTTTATCTCCTATGTATTTCCCATGTTGCACAGAGCAGGGGTTCAATCCGTGTTGAACTGAACTGTTTTGAACGCCCCGATGGCTGAGAGTTGCAAGTTTGATATGACCGTTGAATGCACCTTAAACTCTGAGAGGGTCCTACTCACACAACAGTCTCACACACGGCAGAAACCCTGAGATTTGCAAGGGATAGCTATTTTGCACAGCATCTCTTTATCGTTCTACAGTTACCTGCATGACATGGCTTTTACCTAACTCTTCAACCTCATCCTAGGATCATCCCCCTACTCAGCCAACACTGATTTCCCAGTTTGCCAAATACCCTAAAATCTTTGCTACTTCAGGGACTATCTGAGTATTGTTCCCTCTGCCTGGAGTGTCCCCCAGGCTTTCTTCATTTGGTTGTCTCCTTCTCTTCCCATTGGTCTCACCTCTTAAGAGGACGAACATGACCACCGTAACTAAAGTAGACTCGTTTCATCCCCATGTGTTACAGCTTGCCATTCTTTTTGTGCTTTACCTTTAGCTGCTTGTTTGTTTTGCTTACTCCTTCTACCAGAATATAAGCTCCGTGAGGAAAAACTTATTTCCACCTCGTCCCCTCACCGTTTTCTCAGTGCATTAAGCAGCCCTTACTATATAGTAAATGTTTAGCAAGTACGTGTTGACACACGAATATTATTTACTCCCCATCAGGGTCTTCCGACATCTTCCTATTGGTCTCCTCTTAAACTGCCCAAATGTGTATTCTATTCCCCATTTGGAAGAAGATTCTCTCTTTTCCTGGGCCTTCTAATTTCCTTAAAAACTTGCTGGGATGCTTCACCAGACCTGCTTTCATTTGAATAGACCCGTCCCAGCTCCCAAGAGCAAAGGTGTACTTACGGTAGGGGGCAGTGAGCGGCCGTCAGCACCCACTCGGGGTGAATGAGAGACCCCACGCAGGGTTCTGGGCTGGACTGCAGATAGACCATATAAGGAATATTAAAATCTTCTTCTAATTCCAAGTCATCTTTAGGGTTTTTGGGAAATTTGGACAGAAGGGCTCCTGGAGAACAAAGGGGTTATAGGTGCAAAGAGAGACAAAGAGATTGAGAGGCTAGAACTGGCCAGTGTAGTTTTCTTTAACCCAAGGTTTTCAAAGATGCTATTGATGTCTTCCATTTATTTTTAGCGTTTTTTAAAACTAGAGGAAATCATGCCTGTAACCTAAGCTATACACAGTAAGAGAACTGACACACATCTTTGCTGAGTGGGAATTACAGTAAAGTTCTGTGAAACTAATACATGGGCTCATCTCACACTAATCAGAAAGTCTGAATGGCAGTGCTATTAAATATATGTTACAAAAATGAAAAAGATAAATGACTATTTTAAAAACATTCTTTTTTAAAATGAACTTTTGTCAAGAATGGGGATAAAAAATTAAATACTGCCTGACTTTGGTGGTACAGGGAGTGGAAAAGCTTGGGCCTTCCAGAGCCCTGACCAGCACCCCTCCTTTCCCGGCCCACATCCTCTAACGTTTATCTGCGCAGGGAAAGGGAGGTGTAGCTGTGCAGGAGAAGTGGCAACCTAGGAAATCACATGCTCGAGAACTTGATGAGAGGGTCTCAGGGAAGGGTAGAGCATTGGTAGTGAGTGTGCCCTGACAGGTTCACAGATACCAGAGGGGCTTAGAGATCATGTGGACAGGATATGATGCGCATCGAGAGTGGTTGCTTTTGTTTCCTTCAACAGTTAATTTTCTAAAAGCCTTTCACTTTCCATGTCCTTAACTGTGGCTGGCCGCTTCTCTTTCCAAATCTTAATACCCTGCCCTGGTTCTCACCCTAGACAGAGACAAGTCCCCAAACTCTCACCGGCTACGCTCATGAGAGCGAAGATGAGATAGCCCTTCATGGCAGGCTGTGACCTCGCCAGCTGCAGACAAGTTGATCAAGCTGTAAACTGTCCCAATCTTTAGTCCAAGTGTCCTTGGCAATAGTGGCTGTGGGTGAAACACTAATTGTGGAGTGAGGAGAGACACAAGGATCTTAGAACAGTCTTCAAACTAGTCCTTATTAAGACTCAATTATGTCAATTATGTAAGACATCAGTGGGATCTGTCTCTGATGTGAGTGAAAGAGGGAAAGGCACCAGTCAAGGTCCTGGTGCCTCCTCTCTGATCCTACAAATCTCCCCAGGAGCCATTATGTACCTGCTGGCATTTCCCTCCCCTCTCTGTGACATAGGCTTTCTTTGTTGTCTCTTCCTCCCCCTGTGACTTAAACCCCACTTCCTGCCCTCCCCTGCCATCTCCCTTCTTCCAAAGAGTCCCTCTGCTATTCCCAGATACTCACAGAACATTGGGGTATGAAATGCATTTAATAAATCCTGGGTTTTTTTTTTTATCTCATTCATTTTAATGATGAGGAAGTCGTGACCCTCTTGGAAGTTAGTGGCAAAGTCAGCATTCAGAACTGAGTCTCCGGATTCCCTGTGACAAGGTTGAACTTTACCTGAGCTCTGTACTTCCTGAAAAGAGCCATGGTTAAGAAATTCCACCTCCCCTTTGTGTTCTGGGAAATTAATTACCATAGAGAACAACCCTTCCCATGTGACTTAGGCAGGACTCTCTGTCTACTCTTTCTCCTGACTCCCAGAAGACTTTGGATGGCTCCCCTGTCTACTGGTGACAGGTTGAACACAGGCCTTTCCTCTTTTGCCTGCACCTGCTGACAAGGACAGATGTGAACCCTCCAACTCCCCGTTCTTTGTTTCATGGATGATTAGAATTAGCATGTTTGTCTCCTTGAAACTAGCTACACTCAGAAATAAACGTTACCTATTTAGCCAACTGACTGAGACTCCCTGATTTCAAAACAACCCCAGCTGTAAATCCCCCTACGTATAACTTGTCTGTTCCTCCCTGTAAAAGTCTGGGGAAAAACTCCCCTGCCAAGGTACTATAATCTTCAGATCTAAGATGCTCTCCTATTGGAATGGTCTGAATTAAAACTAAGTTCTTACTAGTTTGGTTTTGGTCTTTTGAACCTGTTACTCTTTCCAAATCTACCACATTCCTTTTTTATAAGTTAATCTTACATTTTAACTTCCTGACTTTCACCAAGAGATAGTTATAGCAGTTCAAGCCCACATTTTATAAAGAGTAGATTGAACAAATGCAAAACATACAGGACTGAACTGGCCATTGTCAGAGTAATTAAAGAGCTGATCAGTTATAGAAGTCCAAAAAAATAACATTCCTCTATCTGTAAAAAATACATGCAAACTTAGTTCTCCTAAAATTTAATTATTAACTTAAAACATGTCATCTGGATGCTCCCTAGTCCTCTAAACTTTTGGGGCTAACATTTCTTTAATATCCAAAGTTTTAATATATTAATAATTATAATATTAAAGTCAGCATTTATTGAGATTTTACCACGTACTAAATACTATGTTATATGTCCTCTATGTGTAACCCAGTTTATCCTTCATAACAGATCTATAAATTAAATATCATTATTATTCTATTTCTACTAATAAGAAAGCTGAAGCTCTTTAAGGTTTAAAATCTTGCTCACAATCACAGAGCTTGAAACCCTCAACCCATAACATTTCTGGAAGTCTTTCCAAAGGTTTACCTGGTAGAAATGGGACTTATTTCTGTTAGTTTCTCTAGTCTGCTTCATCCCAGCAGTCAAAAACAGCTGCATCCACTTCATGTCTCAATGCACCACTAAGCCAACACTGGGTGCACCCCAGGCCAGTGTTGAAGCTCATATAGCCATTATTTTGATTCATTTTCCAAACCAGGTTCAACACTAAAACATGGTAGTGAAAGTAAAAGTTGTTCTGGATATTCATTCCACAGGAAACTGAAGAAGAGAATTTGCGTTGTATACTGTACAGCAGAATTTTATAAAGATCTATCTTTAAAAAACTTTTTTTTTTTTTAATTAATCTTTTTTTTTTCAAGACAGAATCTTGCTCTCTTGCCTGGGCTAGAGTGCCGTGGCATCAGCCTAGCTCACAGCAACCTCAAACCCCTGGGCTCAAGCAATCCTCCTGCCTCAGCCTCCTGAGTAGCTGGAACTACAGACGTGTGCCACCATGCCTGGCTGATTTTTCCTGTTTTTGGTAGAGACGGGGTCTCGCTCTTGCTCAGGCTGGTCTCCAACTCTTGAGTTCAAGCGATCCTCCTGCCTTGGCCTCCCAGAGTGCTAGGGTTACAGGTGTGAACCACCGCCCGGCCTATCTTAGCTCTTTGTCAAAATTCTTCCCTTAGGCTTATACTACCTTACTTCTTCTCTTGCTCTACTTCTGTAATCTCTCTCCCTCTCTCTCTCCCCTTCTTTGAGGATTATTGTCTTCACCAATTAGATCTGCCCTTCAGTTTGTCCGTCTCACTCAGTAAAACAAAAGCAGTTAGCTGTTCCTGGGGAGGGAATAACTCTCCCATCACAAATGGTTTATGAAGGTATTGATCAAACAAAAATGTGAATGGTTTAGGTTGAAGGAAGGGGGTTAAATTCCACAGCTAACAACAACAACAAAAAGAAACCTTTAAAAATATTATTATGTCTTTTTCCAAATGAAATGAGGGAGAGTTTTTTTAATAACACATGTAAAATGAGTGTAAAAACAGGGAGACCATGTGAAGCTTTACTGAAGACAATTTGTTGTTCCTAGACATGGCACTAAGTGGCACTTTCCCTTTTGAGGACTAAATAACCCTAGTAGTTAAACAGGAACAAGAAATGAAAAGGACTCCAGGAGATTAGGGAGAGAGTTTTTGATTTAAAAACTGCAATTGTTGAGTTCAAAGAATTGATCATCCAAAATGGAAAATGTGAAGGCAAAATGGGGAAGCTGTAAAGAAACTTCTACGATAGTGCAACTGGCAGGTGTAACGTTGGAGCAGGTGTCTTTCTTTCCAAGTGAGCTCTTCTTGTGAAAGAAGATGCAGGAAAAGCTCCTGTGGAAGAGGCAGTTGTGTGGAGAGGAAATTTCGGGGCTCAGGAGGAGTTTCTCAGAAATCTGCATGTGCTTTTCCTTCCATGTGTGATAGAAAATGCAGTGGGTTGACGAGGGGAGCCTCTGACACACCAGGATAGAAGTCCCGTGACTCCCAGGACAACGTGATCTTTCCTTTGCTTTTATAAGCCTTTTTAAAAAAATACAGATATAGTGCATGGATGTTGTGAGAAATGACCACAATGCAAAATTATGTAAATCATGAAATCTCCCCTTATAAATGAAGACACAACAAACTTTTCATAAGCTCATCAGATCATATGGCTTTATTTTCTATTTGGAAAACAGTCTGCTTACTGCTATCAGATCTTTGAGTTAGAAAGAAGCTGGCCTTGGAGGACATCTGTGGTCTTAGACTGGTCTCTGCCGTGGGTCCCTCCCAGTATGATAAAAGTCAGAAGCAGAGCTGGTAAAAGCTAAGAATACTAACCATGGAAATGGGGCTGGTCAGTTGAAAAGGGAACATGGATTACCCATATGGACATGTCTTTAATAATAAGCTCTGTTAACTAACTAAGGTTTCATATGTGAACTGTGTATATAAAATCACAGTGGACCTTTGAGACAGTGTTAGAGGACATATATAACTATCAGATTAGTTTTGATGAAAGAATTTGTATCTTACGGTGAGAAGATGAGATCAGTTTGTGAAGATAAAATGAGTTGATTTATTCTGTAGGAGTTGGGAACTTATTTAAAAAATGGAGAAACAAAGGGATCATTGAAAACTACGATTCTCTCAAGATGTCTGGAAATCCTTTAGCTTATGGAAATAGGAAGTGATTAGACTGAGCTGTTCAGAACAAATGAATGTCTCTAAGAATAAAGAATTTTGTGTTTGTATTCCTTTAACAAATTGCCTTCTTAATTAACTTTGAAAAGTAAGAATAAAATAATACTGAGATAGTATTTTTATTTTTCAATGACCTTTTAAAATTTAATTTCAATACTAAAGATGCTTGCCATAAAAGATAAATTATGAGAATGGTTTGCATTAAAAGAATTAATTAAATAAGATTTTTAGCGGAAAAGAGGTTTGTATTTATCTTATTAAAGAAAATTTTCTTAAATAAATTGACCCTGAGCACGTGTTGAAGTTCATTGCTTGTTAACAAGAGAACTAATAACTGAATTATGGAATGTACCAGTCTGAAGTAAAGTTACTTCTAACCGGCTTATAGATCCTATATGAATATACATATATATATATATACATATTTTTTTTTTAAAGAAGTAGCTGAGCTTCTAATGAAGATATTGCTTACTTTTACATAGTATGAAAGGTCATAACCATGGAGTTGACAGTTGAGAGTTATCTTCTCAGTTTCCATAAGTAAAAGATAAATAAATTTATCTGTGACTACAATTAGATATAACAAGCCAAAAAGCCTTGTCTCTATGCAGCTGTCTCTAATATCAGATTGTGATATCTTTACATTTCCTTGTTTTTGTTACAGAGATATGGAGTCTACTGAATCATGAATTGGGAATTTATTTACAGTAAATATATTTCTGTGAGAAACATCTCTGACCCTTCCAAGTGCCTTTTTATTTTAAACTATGGTATGTTTTCATAGGTCTTTTGATGTTTTTCTTTGATGGTATTTTACAAACAAATCTATGCTTCCCAATTATCCATCCTTTATTCACCTTGCTTTTCTTGTGTCATATGTATTTATTGGCATTATGATAGAATCTTTATTGACTTATTGTCTGTTTATCAAACAGATTGTATAAACCATGGAAGAAGGATATTGGCTGTTTTCTTCACTGCTTTAGTGCATAAAACACAGTCAGGAATACAATAGGCTCTCAGTAAGTATTTGCTGAATAAGTGATTGGGTAGATTAGTAGAATAGTTGTATTATCTCTACTGAAGTATATACCATATTTATTTAATCAATCCTCTATTCATGTTTATTTGAGTTGTTTCTGATTTTTCAGAGTTATATAGACAGTGTATCAATAAACATATTGATTACTTTAGTGGAGATTGTGCTTACCTTTTTAGCATCTATTTCTCCTTCTCTTGATAACTAGTCTTATTAATTCAGCTAACCAAACATACACAAAGTAGGTCATTTTTATTGCAGAATAAAAAGTCCACCCTTTGCTCTGATGGTATGCCATGTAACTTAATTGTAAACTAATGAGCATAATCCCATAAGATTAATGGTTCATGAGTGTGGAAGTGAACGCATTAAGTTAAGAAGGCACTCTTACATGTATGCTGTGAGCTTTTGTGACAGAGCCTTCAATTCTTCTGGGAACAGCTTTCTTTGTCTCCTTCCCTAGATATAGACAAGGGAGAACATAGCTCTGAGAGCCATTTTATGATCACAAGGCTTCTTCCTTATATTAAAGATGACAGTAATGAAGACAGCAAGCAGAGGCAGAAATAAATTGGGTCCTTGACAACATTTTTGAATTGCTGAATGAAACTATCCTTGAAGCCTTCCCTACTCCTAAGATTTCATTTGTGCATTTTTAAAGATGCCATGAGTTGGATATTCTGTTCCTTACAACTAAATGACTCCTAAGAGATGTATTCACATCTATACATTTTTTGTATGTGAATGCATATTTCAATAGAGTAAACTCTTTAGAGTTAAGTTGCTGAGTAAAAGGGCAAATGGAATTTACATATTAATATAAATTTACAAATTGTGAAGAGTTAGTCTGAAAATGACAAGAAGATTGACAAAGGGGCTTTTGGATGACATAAAAAATAAAACATGAAAAAATGGTCAACATCTTAATCACCAGGGAAATGGAAATCAAAACCACAAGGAGATATCACTAGCTCCAGTGAGAATGGCTTTATCAAAAAGTCCCAAAACAAAAGATGTTGGCATGGACGTGGAGAGATAGCAACACTCATATACTGCTGGTGGGACTGCAAACTAGTACAATCTCTATGGAAAGTAGTATGGAGATACCTCAAAGAACTAAAAGTAGAACCACCATTTGATCGAGCAATCCCACTAGTGGGTATTTACCCAAAGGAAAAAAAGGCAATCTATAAAAAAGACATCTACACTTGAACGTTTATAGCAGCACAAGTCGCAATTGGAAAGATGTGGGAACAACCCAAATGCCCATCAATCCATGAGTGTATTGATAAAATGTGGTATATCTCTCTTGGAAAACATGAAAGATCTTGGAGAACTGGAACATACAGGTAGGTGAAACCCTGGAAAATACAGGAAACCTGTGATTTTCAAATATTTCTACATCTAAAGGTTTCCCTTATCTAGTCTCACAGAATTTCGTATGAATTAAAGAAAAAGACAGGGAGAGCATTCTGTTATAGCAGCAGCAATGCACCGGGAATAAGGACACCTGAAGTTTTATCTCAGCTTTACTAGGTACTGTTTGAATGATTTTGGATAATTGATTTTGACTTTCTGCCTTTTAGTGTCTTTATCTGTAATACCTTATAAATACATGTTCTACCATAAAAATGCATGATCAAATTTGTATTGTAGCCAAATCTTACAAGAAAATTTATATTAGTTATTGATACAGTGCCTAATAATTATTTTATTTATAAAAAAGTAATGGTAACAGCCACCTCTAACCTTGTTCCCTTTTCTATCCTCAATATCTCATACAGAGTTTGGAATGTAGTAGGTGATCAGTAAATTTATATTGATTAGGTTGAATGAATGATTAAATAACCTTTTAAATTTTCTCAATATAATAGTACAACTCTACGTCCACCTTCTTATTTAGCAGCTAGTTTCTAGAGAAAGTTCACCAGTATGAAGCAAGGACCATTCTTGGACAGATGTAGTGCAGGACGAATGTTTTTATTTAGGTACTGTTTTCAGGCATAGAAGGAAGGTGAAGCTGTATAACAGGAGACAAGACATGAAGAGATAAAGGTGTCTAGTTGGCATTGATGGTCTCCTGAATCCAATCCACGTAGTTGCAGACCTTGGTGTAGACACCAGGTTTGCCTTTCAGAGCGCAGCCGTAGCCCCAGGAGACGATGCCCTGGAGTTCTCCATTGCAGACCACGGGGCCACCAGAGTCACCCTGAGCAAGGGAGAAGAGACCATAAGAGCTCTTATTTATGCCCAGATGGGAGAATAGGGTGCAAGACGTTCCTCCACTGTGCTGGGGCCATTTTCCTAGGCTGATTATCCTCTATGAAGCACTTTCTCTTCCTCTGGAAATTCAGCCCTCAATTTATTTACACTACCCCAATCTTTCTCCTCTCTCCTTCTAGCCTCTCCTTTTTCCTACTAGGCCAATTGGGCCAAGGAGAGGCAAGGATTGGAGAGTTTAAATGCTGCCCAACCAGCTCTGTTCCTTCCGCTGGGGTTCCCTGCCACCATTTGCTTCCATAGCGGGTACCTGGATGTCCTGTTTGCACACCATCTTCTGAGTATCTTTTTACTCTTAACACTGGCCGTCAATATCACAAAAATAAAATTTATGATTTGTCCCAAAACTACCCCTCACCCCTCACAATCAGTCCCAGGGACATTATTACATCTTCTGTGTGTCAGGAAAGAGGAACTATGGCAGAAAAGAATGAGACTGAGCTGGATGGAGGGGGAGGAGCACAAAGACACTAACCTGGCAAGAGTCCTTTCCACCCTCTGTGAAGCCCACGCAGATCATATTGCTAGTAATCTGGCCAGGGTAGGAGCTGCGGCAGGTGCTGTCAGAGAGGATGGGAGCCTTCAGACACTGCAGTACATCAGGGTAGTTCTCTGTTGAGTGCAAGAATGCAAATGGAAGATTACAACAGGGTTCCTGGAAATTCATTCTCAACATCTCTCCCTTCTTTCTCATGCTCCCACTCTTTCTCTCAATTTGCCAATGACTCCTAGTTTTGGAGGACAACTTTTTTTATAAGGTTTTCCAAATAATTCTAATCAAAGAATTGTTCTTTCTCTGACACTAGCATCATGACCACAGATCTTACACCTAGAGACTATTTGTCAAGCGGTTATATGCTTCCAGCAGTGCCAAATTCCTTAGCCTCTGTTCTGTTTACCTCCTCAGTTTCTAGTTCTCTGCACATCACTAATCACACTTTAATTAAATACTTTGACATCTTTATAACAGTTCATTTTTGTTGTGTCCTGTGCATGGTCCCAGCAAAGGAATCTTCCTCTTTTCAATTTGTGTATTCTGAGACTCCATATATCCAAAAACTATCCTCTGGGAACCACACCTTGAGTGAGAATTTGGATCCACTGACCCTCAACATGCCTTTCACCTCTAACATCCTCAGACTTGGTACTTCAGCTCCAGGTGACACTTACCGCCACTGCTCAGGGTGTTGCCCCAGCCAGAGATGAGGCACTCAGTACCAGCGGATGCACAGGATCCTGGCAGAGAGACTGCGGACACTTGAGAGGTGATCTTGGCTTTTGAGCTCAGCTTAATTAGCATAATGTCATTATCCAGGGTGGATGATTTATATTTGGGGTGAGTGATGCTCTTGGCAGCATTAATGAATTGCTCATTGCCCTCAGTGACTTCAATGTTGTATTCTCCCAGACGCACCTGGATTTGGCTGGATTAAAGGATACAAGTTCTCTAAGCGTCCAACTTGAGTTTCTTCCCTTTCTCCTGACCTCATTCATGAGCATAAACACAGACACCATCCTCTTCAAGCATTCACTCTCACAGGTAATTTTGTACTTAAGGTACCATTGTGCACTGTCACACGTGGCACAGGTTAGAGTATTCCTCAGGGACGTGCTCCTGCAAGTACAGACCCAGCCTGCCGTCTTGTTACAATAGTAAGGAATAGGAATGGGAAACCAATGACCCCAATGAAGCAGCTCCAGATAAAAAGGGAATTGGTGGAGATTGAGCAGCACTTGTCATTTTCTACTGGTTGAGATCACCAGTTATCATAGGGAGGTGAGGCAGGACTCAGAGATTTGGCAGAATATTAAGAGAGCAGAATGAATCATGCTTATTTTTTGTGTTGCATAGGAAATTTTATGCATTTTATTACCTCCATATGCCATTTTTCCTGGTTAAGCTGTAATAATCAGGACTGATTCATGTGTAAAACTATTTTTATGGATACTTCACCACTCACTATTTCCCTTCCATGCCTTTAGTACCACCATTTGGGAAGACACCGGGAAACTCTAAAGGGTACCTCTCCATGCAAAAGTCCCTTGGTACATCATACGATGCTTGAGAGAATAAAGTGTCTCTTAAGAGCTGAACGCCTCACCCCACAAGCATAACTCCATGCATTATCCTGATTGTGCTTTGGCAGGACTAGAGGATAAGTTGATCTTAGAGCATGTGAAGGTGAATATTCGTCACTTACGATTTGTAGCAGTGAGCTGCGGACACTACCCACTGGTCGCTGATGAGGGAGCCGCCACAGAAGTGGTAGCCAGAGTACAGGGATGCCTGGTAGGGGACAGAACCCTCCGCACAGGTGTAGCCCCCGACAATTTTGTCGTCATCATCATTGTTAGTGGGGAAAGCAACTGATAGGAAAAAGTTGGAAACTGTCTGTTAATCAGATCCATCTTGGAATTTCTACACCACCATGAAGTTTTTGCAGATTAACCAGAGAAGAGCAGATAATGTTCTTTTGTCTCACATAATTAGGAAATGGTGGTTTTAGGTAGTTTTTTGGGAAAATCTATTATTCCATACCTTTAACATGTACTCCACATATGCCATTATCAGTATGTAATTTTTAATTTATGCTTTAAATTTGACAAATACATTCTTTTTTAATGTACCATTCACACACACACACACACACATACACATGCACTCACAAAGATCAGAGGCTCTTTACACAATAAATGCAATTACCTGAGGATATAAAGACCACTGAAGACCACTACTCAAGGTTATAAAGAATAATTGTTACACAGAACCCTGCTCAGCAGCCATGCAACTAGGTGTGAAGGTTTGCGGAAATCATGCTGTTTGGTTGGTGGTTCGTGGGGCATTGGTATGAGATAGATATCCCCAGGAAGTGACAGAAAGGAAGCTTTTAGAAGCCACCTGAGAATGTTCTGGCCTGCAAGGCAATGGACAGTATTGTCTTCTTGCACTCCCAATTTCTCTCCTTGGTTCTAGCCTAAAAAATTTATAAACATTTGGAACATTATAAGATTTCCCTCTCCAATGTTTCTTTTTATCCCAATTATCTTTCCAACATTTATCAATTTATTCAGCATTGTGAAGTCTGCCCCACTGATGTATTAAGATTTCTTGAAGCTCCAAAAGTATGTGGCTATATGAACCCTATTGTTCAAAAATTTTAAAATAATTTCAGGAAACAATTTTCCAGGTGTGTAGACAGTTGTATTGAATTTATAACGGCTCAATTTGGGAAAATTTAGTATTACGTTTTAGTAGTAGAAAATTTAATGGTGTAAAAGTAGAAATAGTCACTTCTCTATTAATATTTTTCATGATTGAATGATATGTTATTATACTTTACACCATAGAGATGTCATTGGCAAAGATGTCATTAAATAAAAACACTGCCCATAGCTTTTATTCATGAGAAGTGAAATATCTTTGCTGTTAAGATTCCTTGACTTTAAATCACTCACCCTTTAGTATAGAAGAAACTCCGGCTCTGGCACCGACAGTCTCTTCAGCAAGCGCAAGATTAATTCCAGTTATTAAGTCCAAATTCTTAGAAAGTTAGAGATAAACAATTCTATGATGTGCACTACCCTTTCCTTTTCTCTCCTATTTCTTAAATTCTAACTGGAAGTTGAGAGCAAGTTCTGCTTCTTTATGTTTTCTACCCTGATCATTCCAGCTCATTGTGATTTTTCTCCAAGAAGTGATATTCAATTATTAACAAGCATAAGTGCTATACATTACACTATTGCTTCAACATTTTAAGTTTCTTGAGTACAGAGACCAGATTTGACATTCATTGTTGTCTTCCAGAGTACA
This sequence comes from Indri indri, assembly GCA_004363605.1. Lineage (NCBI taxonomy): Eukaryota > Metazoa > Chordata > Mammalia > Primates > Indriidae > Indri > Indri indri. Next base: position 15,701 of record RJWJ010013394.1, on the reverse strand, counting down.
AAGTGCAAACTTAAATAGATAATAGATGGCTAACGATTCACTTATTCAAAGACTCACCAGCAGCTCCCAGGAAAGCGAGGAAGATGAAGGACTTCATGGTTGCTCACTGGGGAATGAGATGAAGGTTTTTCATCACCAGGTATTTATACCTCCAGATTTGTCTGTAACACCCACAGCCACAGGTGCCAGAAAAGTGATTTCACTGGAAATTCACAAATCTAAATTTAGAATTCAATTTTGTGACAGATAGAAGATAACTCAGTATTAAACATCAACATCTGTTCACTTTTCCAGAAGGTTATGGGAATGGAAGTAACAAACCCACCTGTTGGGAAATTTTCCTTATGATAGGAAAGTAAGTTGGAATAAAATCACAGGACAGAGCTACAGGTGTCCTGATTCCCAGACAAAAGTCTTAGGTACTTGGTTGTTTCAACTGTGAACTTTTATCCAAAGGACTATGTTGATCCCTGCACCCTTATTGTTCAATCGACACAGGCTCTTTCACAATTATATATTAATACTTAGAATATCCCTGACATACAGTAAGCTTTAAATAAATGTAACTTACCATTCTTTTACTTTCCTCTTTTATCGGTTATAATTTCAATTAAGAACAATTTTCTTTTTCTCAGAGAAACAAGTTGTTCCTAGGAATAATAAAAAGTTAACATGGATATACAAGACCAGCGCTACCATAAGACAAAGTATAATACTTGGCCCGTATTAATTTAGTAATCCTCATAACAACCACACAACACACCTATTATAATCCCCACATTACCTATAGGAAAATTAAGGCACACAGAAGTATAGGGGAGTTGACCAGAATCTCACAGCAAGTACATGGGTAGAACCAGGATTCCAACCCAGGAAATCTTGTTTCAGCGTCAGAAGGGGTTTTGCTTCTAAGGCTATCTCCTTAAGAAAATGCCTTTCTGTTACTATGCAACACTTCCCCTAGTCAGTTGACCACAATTTGGATACAAAGATAATACAGAATTCTTGGCCAGTGATGACACAACTGATGTTTATAGAGTGCCCACCATGTGTCAGGCATGGGGAGGGGTTGATATGCATCAATGCATTCAGTCCTCACAAACAGCACTCCAAGTGTTGTGCCACAATTTTCACCATTTTACAGATGTGGAGGAGGAAGCTTAGAGAAGTCAAATGTTTTGCTCAATGTTTCATTGCTATTAAGTGATCAATCCAGGGTTCAAACTCAAGCAGCCTCACTTTCAGGTCCACAGTCTGTCTCAATTGTGATGCCATAAACATAATAAGGAAGAAGAGTCTGAACTCCACCAAAGTAGGGTTAACTCCTCCGAGGATTATTGAGAATTCTGGAAAACCCAAGAAATGGGTTCCTGGAGCAGGAATTGTCAGAACTAACGGGGGCAAGCAGAAGTAGCAAGAGTGAGTGAATCTCAGTGAGCAGTAACCCTAGCTAGCTAGAGCCAGAGTCTACACCCAAACAAACCATCTGAAATAGCCTTCCAGGGTGTTATTTCTGCTTAAGCAAATTATTGCTACTGAAGTAGTTTCTCTTTCTTTCACATTTGAAATTTTGCTGCTCTCAAGATGACTTACTCAAAGGCAGAGTTTCTCAACCTTGGCTCTATTGACATTTTGGGCCACGTAATTCTTTGTTGTGGACAACTGTCCTGTGCTTTGTAGGATGTTTATCAGCATCTCTGGCCTCTGCAGCAAAATAGCAATACCTGCTTCCCCGAGTTGGGACAAACATCTGCAGACATTGCCACATGTCCCCAGAAGACAAACTCATGCCCAGTTGAGAACCACAGCTCTACGGGGGAAAGAACGGCGAAGGGGCCTTGCTTCTAAGGCTGTTGTCTTAAGAAAGTGCCTTGAGCTTTGGGACAATATAGGCACTCAATGACTACCGGATGAATGGCACCCAAGGCAGGTACCTGCCTTTAATGCATCCCTTAGAATTAGGAAACATTAAGGAGTAAGGAGGGAGGCAGTGCCCAGAATGGGGAAGGGGGAGTCTTTTCATCCTGTTCAATGTCTGCCATTGCTGATACCTCCACCTGACAGATAATAGAAGTTGTATGACTCTACATCACCCCTGGAGCTTTCCCAGAGCCTCATTGGAGACCTGGGCCTATATGAAAAATACAGTCTCTTAAAGCAGAACTTTTCAAAATAGTTGGCTCATGTAGTGCTATGCCCTAGAGAGCTTCCTCAGGTGTGCCCAGGGATTTATCATATGGATTCTTTCCAGGAGGGAAAGAGTCAGGGTTGATAGGGGTCAGGGGGTGGGAGTTGTCATCTAGGATCAATGGCAATTTTCCCCCTTAGAAAACCTGAGACAAAGGAAGGCTGGAGCAATAGTTCTCCATTCACATAAGGCAGTAGCGGGCACGTGGGCGAAACTGCCAAGTGACGGTTTCCTGACTTCAGTTATTTCCATACCCCTCACACTTGTCTGCAAGTAAACCACTTACATTTTGACTTTTAAATAGACTTCTTTTTCTTAGTCTCTTCTTAAGGAATAACATTGACATTTCATGTGTTGGTAGCTTGATATATAATGCATATTAAAATGAATGAATACATGCTTTTCAAATAAAAATCATGATCTGAGTCTTATCTAAAATCATGTTGAAGACTACTAATGATGCATGTATTACACTTTGGGAAACATGATGCCAAGCAGATGTCTGGAAAACGAGAGTGGGAAAAGCCAAGGCTCACTGATGCTGGTGGCTGTGGTGGTTGCCTGTGAGTGGAAGGGGCACGGAGCGGAGCAGATTAGGATGTTAAGTGAACGTGAGCAGGAGATTGCTCCCTCTAGAAGAGGCCAGGTGAATACACGGTCAGTATGAGGTGTCTCTGCATATATGTATATATGTATGCATGTACAGGGGGTGAACAAATCTGAAAAAAATATTCTTTTATTGTGTGGGAGCTTGGACCTATAAGATACCCTGTACTTCTGAGATACTGTGAATCATTTTGTGATGTTTGACACTGGAAAACTGGGTTGCAAGTTCCCAGATGCAATGAAGTATTCTTGTCTGCATTTTATGTGTGAGAAACTTCTGTTCTCAATGACGTCTCACTTATAATCAACACTGAACATGCTACAGTGTGTATGGCCTCCTTCCTGAGCCTCCTCTCACAGTAACGTCCCTAAGCTATGAGGAATGCTCATATTCCTTTTGCCCAGCAGAGTTAGTTGCTACCTGTACTTCTTTTCTTAACTTCAAACACATGGTGGCCCAGAGACATGTGTCTATATTTAATTAGTCTGCTTTTCTCACCTCTCTTTCCCATGCTTAGTGGCTTAGTGGCCTTGGAAGAGTATTTAAACTTGTGCCTAAATTGCAGCTGATTGGGTTCCAGAAAAATATATTAACATTTGTATTGGCAAGAAGAAATGGCACCAGCCCCTAAAGGCAATTTCATGGTCTTTCCCTCCATGTGGACTCTATTTTTCTTTTTCCTTAGCTTCTCCAGCTACTTTCCTAGTTATCACATCATGTCACTAGTTACTGGGGCCATTCTGGCTTTTAACCACTTCAATGTGTAGGGAAAATTTTAAATAAAACTTCTTTCCTTAGAAAAAATGTACAAAGGAAGAAGGAAAAAATGATGTAAACAATGAGGACAACAAAAGTATAAAAGGGAACGAGGTAAAAAGTGCGTGCCTGTGAAATAACCTTGTTGCTAAGCTGAGCATCTACACTAAGCTGAATTTCTAATTTTTGCAACCCATGGAAAATTAGTGTAGTGAATAGAATGTTCTTTCTTGGGAAAGTGAACCCTAGCACCAGGCATGAGTTTCCTTGAGAACCCTGCCCAAGGGTGGAATGAGTCTGAAGGCATTCTACTCTTGCTACATGTGATTCTCTCTATAAAACTGCTTGCGGCAGTCAGCAAACTTTTTCCGTAAAGGGCCGGACAGCAAATTTTTAGGCTTTGGTGGTAACGTGTCCCTGTCACAGCTACTCTGCTGTCATGCCGTGAGAGTGGTCATAAACAATATGAAAATGCATGAGTATGGCCGTGTTCCGGTACAACTTTATTTACTAAAAGAGGCTGCAGGCCAGATTCTCCCCCCAGGCCACAGTTGGTGAACCCTGCTCTAGAAGATAGGGAAGAAACCATTTAAATATCTGATATCCAGACTTAAAATTGAACGGTAGTTCAGTTTCAATGATCAGGGATGGCTTGAAATAAAATTAGTAATCTTAGAAGAAATATCTCGCTGTTTACTTCAAGTGCTTTAGGGAGAAAGGAAGAAGAGGCGGAACAGGAATTTAGGCTGTGAGATTGGAGTGACATAGAACAATGCAGGAAAAAAAGGAGAGTTTGGCAGAGATAGAAAATATGCATCAATGTGTGAGAAACAATGAAATATTAGGAAAGAACATTTAAACCTGGTGAGTTCTAGATTCATTTTGCTACTTTTTTTCTTTGAGACAGGATCTCACTGTTACCTAGCTGAAGAGCAGTGGCACAATCATAGCTCACCGTACCCTCAGACTTCTCAGCTCAAATGAACCCCCTACCTCAGCCTCCTAAAATGCTGGGATTGCAGGTGTGAACTACTAGTGTGCCTGGCTAGCATTTTTTTTTTCTGTAGATTTTAATATTCTCCGTATACAATGAAAACCCACAGAAAATAATGGGCAAATAAGACACGTTAACACACTATTTGACCCACATATTAGGGTTTTGTTAAGGTGTCAACATAACTTAACTTATATCTCTGTCAGAATGCGCTTCACATTGCTCTATCTTCCTGTTTGTGGCCAAATCCTACCTCCATCCGATAAGATTAGGTAGTAAAGCATACCTAACAAAAGAAAAATTAAGTTTTATCATCGAACTAGACAGACGTGTATACCTGAAACTCAGAGCTGTCAGAACAAGTGCAAATGCTACCGTGAAATAACTGCTAACTTGCCACTTCCGGATGTGATGGGTTAGTGAGGCATTTATGGAGAGAAATCATCCTATTGGATTAGAAGGAAATGGGATTGGGAAGAGAAAGTGGGATGAAGATGAAGATCAAGTCTAAAGTGAAAGTAAAGATGAAAATAGAAGTGGAAAATGACAGGAAATAGGGAAAGAGTGTATGAGACTGCACGTCAGCTTAGCAAAAAAAAAAAATGTATAATATATACCTTATATAAAATTTTTGATAAAGACAATTTCTGACCTGTATATTTATATCCCCCAAACAATGTTGAATGTTGAGTACATAGTAGAAACTGATGAAAACTTATTTTTAAAAATTTTTATTAATATATAATATTTGTACACATTTATGGGGTACATGTGATTTTTTGTTATTAATATATGCATAGAATGTATAATAATCAAGTCAGGGTATTTTGGGTACCCATCACCTTGAGTATTTATATTTTTATGCACTGGGAACGTTTCAAGTCTGCTCTTCCAGCTATTTTGAAATATACAGTACATTGTAGTTAACTATAGTAACCCTACTCTGTTACTGAGCATTAGCTTCTATCTAACTGAATTTGGTGATTGTCTCTAAGGTCCACCATCCCACCCCCTTTATTATACCTACCTTTATTTTATGGGATGCATTTCCTAAATCAAAATAAAATGATATCCAAAGAAAAATATTCCTTAGCTCAGAAATATTTTTTTTGTTGTAATTTTGGAAACTGCAGTTTGGAAAGTAGAAAAAGGAAACTTAAAAGCATCTTGAATTCCACTCTAGGAAGAATGGATAGATACTGGGAGGTGAGCAAACTATTCAAATACAGTGACCCTTAGAGCCCCAGAGTCACTGTCAATCTCCCACTCCACTCCTTTTGAATGAGAGTCATCAGATTAGGAATTTTAGCAAACTTAGTAGAGAACACAAGTTCACTAAGAGCAAGTTGTGTCAAACTAATCCCATTTTCTTTTGGGTGAGCTTTTCAAGTTGGGGAATTAGAAGAAAAGAACTCAGAATACCTTGTTTTCCACAAAGTGCTTGGTGATGTTTCCATGGCATACTTGCAGTCAAGAGGTTGAGACATGCTCTTGAAATGGCACTCCGAAGTAGATGCACAGTTGGGTAACAGATGTTCTCCAAAGTGCAGCCTCAGAGCTCATATGAACTGTAGTAAGGGATCTCTGACATCTCTGATGTGAGAACACACAGGTTGAGACAGCCAATTTGCTAATGACCCAGGGCTGAGAAGAATTAATGGCACCGATAACAGATTTGAGGCACAAGGAAATCACATTCATTGTAAACATCTGCCTGGCTTATACTAATAGCTCTCCAATAATTCTAGTAGTCTCTTAAGTGCTAATATCAGACTCGGCTCTGTCTCACAATTTGGATATAATGCCATTCCTAGACAAACGGAATCCAAAGAGACAGAGGTCAAAGGCACAGCATCAGGTCCCCTTTGCTGGTCACCCTCCTGAGATCTTGTCTTTTCTCTGCTGAAGCATCTCAGCCATTGCTATGTTCCCTGTGACCAAGTCCACATTTGATACCATGTCTAGTAAACGGGTGCTCTCCTGTTCTCAGTTTCTGTGTTAGCATCCACTCTGGTATCCTGACTCCATAGGGACGGTGTTCAGTCTTGTTCTTTCCTCTCTGTGTCCAAATTGTCAACCCCTATGCCCAAGTCACTGTTTTCTTCCAGTTCCTCTGTGGTTGACACCTATCTTCCTGAGCTTCCTCCAGTTCTCTAATCCACAACCTCCTGTCACCCCAGTTGCCTATGCTAACTGCTTCCTACTGCCCACTCTGTGGCCCACGGAGAGGACCTGCTCCAACTACCATGACTAAAGCATGAAGGAAAGCTGCCTGGTGAGTACAGAGGCTGTCCCTCAGTGGTGACAAGAGACCAGGGCCTGGAGAAGAGATGCTGTGAGGATTGGCAGTTACTGTCAAGTATCTGAAGCACCACTGCATTAGGAAACATGAGGCTCTAGAAGACAGGACAGGGACCAAGAAGTGGAAGTTACAAAAGAACATGTCATTGTTTAATGCAACAAAGAACTTTCTAACACATGCAACCCGTGAGGGTGACAACAAGAAGCTTCCCTCTGTGTGGTATGAGAGAATAGATCTAGAAAATCCTTTCACCTTTTTAAGGGAAGCTGTTGATGTTTATCGGTAAACTTCACGTTATCTTGGCATTTATCACTTAAACAGTTTATTTTTTCATATAAATAAGTAGACTTTGATGCCTGAGATGCTCCAGAGCAAACCATCTCTGTAGTTGCCAGTTGCACAAGTTCAAAGAAAATCATGGTAGCAGCTTGTGCTACCCTAATTAAGCATTGCTAATGCCCATGTTGTAGTAATAGCAAGCTGAGCCAAACCAAAGTTCTCAGAGGAAGGAAAGATCTTCTCTGGGCCAAAGGTCTCTAACCCTGGGGTCCATAAGCATCATAAAGAAGTTGTGGGTAGAAACGCAGATGATTTTAACTATTAGTAGAGCCTTGCAGTATGGAGTTTTAAAAAGTTCTTGGAATTATTCTGATTTAGGTGGTTTGGGGACCTCATTTGTTGAGACACTACTCTAAACCTTTTCACTTGAAACCTAGACTAATTTTGAAGGATGGGAACATAAGTTTTAATGAAAGTATTTCATTGACACCTCTATGTGAGAAATATGAGCCCCTTCAGAGGTGAGACAGAGTTACTGAGGTTTCCAGGCCCTGGAATTGGATCCAGGAAGGGTAGAACCCCCTGGATGGCTGCCATGGTGTCCTGGATCCACTTGACGCAGTTGCAGAATTTGGTGTAGATCCCAGGTTTGTCTTTGTGGGTGGTCTGCAGCAGTGAGCTGCCAACAGCACCCACTGGCTGCAATGAAGGTGCCCCACACAGGTGGGATCCAACATACCGAAGCACCTGGCAGGGGAGGGTGTTCTTGTTACAGGTATAGCCCCCAACAAACCTGTCATCGTCTTTGTTACCATTCATGGATAAAGCCCCTGGAGATGAAAAGGAGGAGGAAGAAAACAGCTGAAGGTTTTGTTTTGTCCTAAAGCTTCTGGCTAAGAGGTAGAATTAAAAATATCCACTATAGCCTTCAAGTGAGAACACTGACAATGTCTGCTAGCCTACGCCTATTTTTTTTTCTTTTCCTAAATAAAAATCGCTTTTAAACCTGATATTTTAAAACGTAATGTTCATTTGTGTAGGAATTTTTAACAGAACTATAGTACAGTATAAATTAAGCAATACAGAGATAAAATTATATCAAATTCTATTCATTGAAAATAACCTCTATAAATGTGCAACAGAAATTCCTACAAGTATTGACATTTAAAAGAATGAGTTTGTCTACTCTGAAATGCTTTTGAAAGCTAAACAAATTTCACATAAATGGCCTCCATTTGTCAAGCATGACAAATATTGTTAGAGGGGTTACTCATGAACATACACTCAAAGGGAAGCATGGAGTTTACAGAAGTGGACCCCATCTGGTTAAGCACTGCTCATGGCCTTCTCAGTTTTGTAAGGTTTTACTGCAGTGACACAAAGAGCACTGTTAAGCAGAACTCTGCATCGCTTGATGAATGAAATATTTTCAATACAAGTGATATATAAATGAGTTTTTCACTGTATACATTCTCTCTCTTTGCTTTTTTATAATCTACTTTCTTATAATTCATAATCTATCCCTCTAATACTAACTCTCTCCTGATCTTCCCTCAGGTCCAACTTCTACCTGAACACATCTACTTAAGCACTTTGGGTCAGCTTGTCTAGAGCTGAGTTCATCATAGTTTCCTCTTCCTAGATTTTCCATGTCAGTGAAGTGTAACTTCATCCACATGGTCAGCCGGACTGGAAACATGGAAGTCACCCTCAACATCTCCATCCACCTTACTCACCACCTACATTCAAATACCAAGTCTTAAGGCTTTTACGCATCTTAAAGGCCCTTGACATTTTCCTGAAGAGCCTTGGCTTATCTTTCGAGTCAACCACTTGTGCCCTTGTTCAGGACCACATTTTCTCCCCTGAGTTATTAATATAGTGCTACAAGCACTTCCTGGTTTGGAGCCTTACTCTCTTTCAACCCCGCTCCCGCCACCACACACACACACACACACACACACACACACACACACCTGAGTGATCTTTCTAAAATGCACATGGATCATGTCATTTTCCTCCTTAAAATCCTCTACTGTCACCATATTGATATCAGGACATGTTTAAGTTCCAGTGTACAGCACAGAAGTCTGTGCTCTTGGATGCTGCATGCTGTTTTCCACCTCTGTGCCCTCCCCACACACCTTACCTGGTTAACTCCCACCCATCTTTGGGTCTCTGCCAGGGAGAACCCTGAACCCACCTGCATTCCCCAGCTCACATCAGGCCTTTCTGAACTTCCTTGATGGACTTGACTTTTCTTTTATTATGTTTGCTTCCAATTATGTCATTTGTGTTAATATCTGCTTAATGACTGTTTGTTCCAGGTAGTTTAAAATTCTTGAGGGTGCAGATAATGTTTGCTTACTATTATGCCTCAAATCCAGTATGTACCTGATACAGGGTAATTGCTTAATGAATAATTGCTGAATGAATAAATGAGTTTACATTTTTTCTTTCTTTGCTGGTGAACTCATGTCCATTCACTAACATTCATCTAAAGTATCCTTTCCTCATAGATTTAATCTCTGACATTGACCTATGCCCACCCCTAACTCCACCCCATGGTGCCCTCAATTTGTTGCCTTTTTCTACATTTTCGAAGCCCTGTGTATGTTGCTATTAGAGCTTTAGAGTTTTGTTGCAAGTTTTGATTTCCTTTGTTTCTTCAGCTAGATTTTCAGTTCCTGAAGCAAACATTTTATGTTTAAATCCCCAGTTTGCAATACTATCTCTAACCCAGACTAGATGCTTAAGTTCTTCCTTGCCCCATGGACACCTGAGTCTCATCTTAAATATCCTCACCAAAGGTCATCCAGCCTCTATTCTGAAGAGGAGATCGCAATACCTTCTTAATCATCAGGTGGAAAGTTCTTCCTTATTTGGACCAGGAAACTATCTTCTTCGAGCTTCTAACCATTTGTTCTTAGTCTATCTCTTGGGGACATAGGATCAGGAAAGTCACAGCAAGAATGGAAGTGGTCACCAGAGGCCAGAGCCAGCAGAAGATTATGGGTTCTAAAACAGTTAAAGGTGAGTCAAGATAAGCCAAAATTCCAGTGCAGCAATGACACTTTTGCCTCTTTCTGTGGCAGTTGCAAATCTCGAAAGATAATCTCATGAATTGTTTCACATTACTGGGAAATAACATGACAGATAGCAGTAGTCAAAGCTAGATGCTGGCTCTTTGTAGACAATCTAGCAGAAATAGTTCTTAGAAAAAAGAAGTTGGTACAGAACTAATTAGATTGCTCTAGGATCTGGTTTAAACACCTCTCCTTCAAAAAACCTACTCCAACTGTTGTAATCCCCAAATAATAATTGTTTTTTCTCTACATAGTCTGTGAATGCTGATGAGAACAGTTTGCACCCCACTATTTTATGATCAGTCAAATATCATACAATTTTTAAGTGTTATTTTGTCTCAATATTGGGTCTGCCTCACCATCTAGAATATTCATACACACTAAAAACAAAGATGTATATCCTACTGGTTTTAAAAAAAATCGTTATTGTTTTATTTCCCCGGTTCACACAGTACTCATTGCATTCAGTATCCTTTTAAAGATTCGCGGTCAACAGGTGTTTGGTGACAAGAACAGAGCATGGGACCAGTCCTTCAGGAAGCTAAACTTCAGGGCAGGCCCTCACATCCCAAGAGGAAAGTATCTAGTTGCGGTTCTGAAGCCCGGAGTCCTAGTAAGATGAATGGGTGGTGATTAGAATGTTTGTGCACCTGGGGATATTGGACGGCAACCCCCAGCTCCCGCTTTCAAGGGAAGAAGGGGTAAGAAGCATGTGATAAGCTATCAGGAACAGCTGCTGTTGCACCTTTAAGGTGCCCTGCAAAGACTGGCAGATGAGGAGGGGGATTGTGCTAGGGAGGAGGGGAAAGAAAGTGATTAAGATACAGCCTGTGACTTTAAGAAGATCAAATCCAGTAAGGGAGACAAGTACTCACATAATCACATGTTAGTATGGGAGGGAAAATCTAGGGCTTTTAGAACCGAGAAATTACCATTGCTTCCAGGAGAAAAGGATGAAAAAGAACAGAGAAATACCGAGGGCTCAGAGAAACCCAGGCAAATCAAGTACATGTTCGTTAGCTGCAACTGTGACCTTGTGCGCTGGGAAGATCTGCAGGTAAGGTCCTGAGGTCTCCCCTGCCCATCATTCATATCACATGCCTCAAGTTATGCAATAACCACACTGTGACATGAAACGCCTTCATTGTCAGAGGACTACACTGGTATATTTCTTTGTATCTGTGTAGAAGGGAGGCCTGCGGAAGGTGACAGAGACCATGCAAGGTAAGGAGGGTATCCCCAAGGAGTGGAGTGCTAAAATCCAAATGCGGTGAGGAAAGCAGATGCCTGCAGATTATGGAAGCCCCAGCAGACTGAGAAAGGCACGATGTGGGGCAGGGAATGCCTCGTGTGGGGTGTCAGAACCTGGATTAAGCTGAGAGTTCCGACATGGGTGGTCTCCTGACACAGGGAGTCAGAATTTGAGTAGAGGGAGGAGCCACCACAGACACGTGCCTACATGCAAAGGTACTGATCAAATATGTAAGTCTCTTTAGCATAACAGAATCCAGGTTTCTCAGTGCTGGACAAGGGAGCTGCAAATATGGAAAGGGAAAACACTAGAGCACAAGAATGAACCTTATAATATTGGATGGAACTGGAATTATTAGAGTGAACTCATTGCTTCTCAATATGCACAGGCATGGAATTAAAGACACATGCAAATGTGTGCATGTTTGTGTATGTATGCACATGTGTATATTCCCTTACTCTGTCCACTGTGACCCTTGAGCGTACTGTCACCCCAAAAGCACAGATCTAATGCCCATGTCTTGTTTCTAAATCTCATTGTCCACTAACAGGAATCAGATCTCTTTGGAGAAACAGCAGATACGAAGACTGAGTCGGAGAAAGCCTACAATATCTTCTTGTGCCACAAAGCAAGGAAGTGCTCTGAGAATAGTGGGGGCTCTGACAGGAAGGAGGATGGAAGAAGAGAAACAATTCTTCTATTCCCATATCTCCTTCAGACAATGCTTGACACACATCGGAAAAATATTATACTATTGCCTTTAAAATAAAAATTAGTATCAGAAGCTCACCTCAGGTTAGGCAAATTTATTTTTATCATTTTAATTCCAGCCTTATATCCTGAGACTGTGCCCTGATTTCTGTAAAGCCACCAATACAAATACACCAATGCCGACCATACCACAGCAGAAACACAATTTTTTTAATGACTAGGCCTACCCCTTATATGTGGTCTTCTCCTGTTTTCCACTTCATTCATCTATACATTCATTAATCAGCAAACATGTTAAGTTTCTGCGTCCTGTGAAGTGTTTTGATAGCGGTTGGGGACGCACAGCAGCCTAGTGAACATCTGGGTGGATGTCTACCCTGATGGCCTCACACAGTTTTAGAGTTGGTCGGAGGGTTGGAGGTAATTATTTAAGCCTCTCCCCATGTACAGGTTTCATGCATGAGGAAATAAAAAGGCACATAAAAACCAATTACCTTTTAACCTTCCTAAAGCATATATTCTCCAAACTAGATGCTATATGTAAACATGTTAAACATGTCTTATTGCTCCTATAAGCCTAGAAGCATTGCTCAGATGAGAACATTATTCACAAATGCTTGTTGAACAAATTAAAATGGCCCATATGCTCCATGAGAGTCACTTCTCTATCCTAGCCCTTGAACAGTGCCTGACATATAGTTGAGTGTTCAATAAATACTTACTGAATAATTTTTAAAAAAAGATATCCTAAGTTAGCATATTTATTGAGGTGGTGGTCATTGGGGGTGTTTCTCCAGTAGGAAAGAGTTATAGTTGTTAAGGCTTTTATTTGGGGCTTCAAATGCCTCCTTGCCCTGTGTAGTCCCTGCCTTAAACCTTCCTGCCTCGTCCCATTCTTTTAATACATCTCCACACTCCCAGTGCTGTATCAGGGTCAGACGACTGAGATGAGGTTAATGTGCCTCTTTGACCTCTAGGAGGAGCTGTGACTTTACTAAACTTCCTGAAGCAGGCGGGGGAGAAGGGAGGGGAGGGGGGGAGAGATCAAGGAAGGAGTGAAATGCTCTGGCACCAGGACTTGCTCCTTGTCTAGCTGAGAGATGGTGTGTGGACAACTCGAAGACCCTAAAGTCCATTCCACATGGACCTTCTCCAACCTAGGGAGCACTGTCTCTGCAGTCCCTTTGGCCCGCATCCTTAGGGCCTTTTGTTACTCAGTGCAGTTTCGTTGATGTGTGTCACTCCGTATTCAGGTCCAGCACCCCAAGTGGCTGAGATGCATCTGCCCAAAGGGAAGGAGTGTGTGTGTGAGGGGAGGAGGGTGCCACAAGTAGAGAGAGGAAGCAGAGACCCGGTTGTGCACTGTGGGGGCGGCAGCTGCTAACACCAAAGCAACTGTCTGAGGAACCTACTCAGGCACACTGGGCCCTGATAAGCTAGTCCAAAACCCCCTCTTAGGTGCTATTGAAGAGCGTGAAAGGGAAAGAGGAAGTGTGAACGGTAGACACTAGCAGGAGCAGAGACTTCCTGAGCAAACCGTCTCCCAGAGCCGGGGAAACAAACCCGGAAGACCAGGAACCTGAGCAGGGAGACACCAGGTCCCATCCTGTGTGATGCTGCCATGGGCTCCAGGCTCATCTTCTGTGTGGCCCTTTGTCTCCTGGGAGAAGGCGAGTCCTAGGCACAAGCAGGACATCTCTGTCCTTGGACTTTTAGATTTGTTTTCATGGAATTGCCTCATAAGACTTAGTCTAAATTAGGCTTAGTCTAAATTAGGCTTCTTCCTCCCACAGGCCCTGTGGACACTGGAATCACCCAGTTGCCAAAACGCCTGGTCACAGCGGTAGGGAGTAGAAGGACTCTGAAATGTGAACAACATCTGGGACACAATTCCATGCATTGGTACAGACAGAATGCTGAGAAGTCGCTGAGGCTCATGTTCTTCTACAACTATAAGGAACTCTTTGAAAATGGAACTGTTCCAAATCGCTTCACACCTGACTATCCAGATAGTTCTCACTTGTACCTTCACGTGGACGCCCTGGAGCCACGTGACACAGCCATGTATCTCTGTGCCACGGCAAAGGCACAGCCATGCAGAGCCACTTTCTCCCTGTGCACAACCCCCCTTGGTCTAGCCAGGAAGCTGTAGGGGCAACACGTCCACCGGAGCCCTGAGACGTGGTGCAGCAGGACGCTGACCACAATCTCAGACTACAATACTGCCTGTCAAGTCGCCGTTAAGCCAAAGCCAAATTCCATGCCCAGACACCAGCAGCCTGTGACCTGGCTTTGTCTTGAACAAAACTGTGCCTCTAATTGCATATAGTACAGGTGCTCTCAAGTTTAAGCTGTTCCAAGTATCATCCAATTGGCTTGTGCCCCTGGAAATCTTTTGTGACTTACTTAACGCTCAAGCCACGTCACTCCTCCTTCAAATATAGACCTTTTTCTAACTTCTTTTTCCACCCAAGTTAGACCCTGGATGTCAGCCCTCATTCCAGCTTCAAATATGCTCAGCCTTTTAAAAAAAACACCTCGTTTCCTTCCCAAGTGGTTCCGTCAGCACCTGTCCCTGAGGACAAGAGTCCCCATGAGGTTAGGATTGCTGTTCTGTAGTTCACACTCCCTGCGGCATACTCGAGGTCTCAGTTTCTCATTGGCTTCTCTCTTCCGCTCCGGCTTTGACACTCTCATGCTTGATTCTTTTTCCTTCTGTCTGTTCAGTCCTAATGCTACGTCTTCACGTGATCCATTATGAGCTGTAGAGTCTGATGTCCCTGGACTGTTGCTCGTAACAAGTAATGAAAGAAGATGACCTCCTGGCATTCCTGGCCAGGACTCACTACTCGGGGTTATCTTTGCTGTGCCCTGTATTTTCCCTCCTTGCTCCTAGTAACGGGCCCTCCATCCTGCACACACCCTCAGTGCTGAGCAGGGCCCTGAGCCCTGGGTTGTCAGGTGTCTGCATGGGCACAAAGGCTGTCTCCTCTGTACTGTAGAGGGTGCTCCAGGGCCAGTGGGTGTTGCCAGAGACAGCAGTTATTCTGCCAGACCTCGCCTACGTGACACAGGAGCAAAGAACGCGCCTCCTCTGTTTCTGATAACCCAAGGTTTGAGCCAGGAGAGGCTTCATTCCTGTGACTCTGCCATGAAAACCTGGCTTCTATGCTGGACGATGTTTAATCTCCTGGATGCAGGTGGATCTACAGGGCTCTAGGAAATTCTCATCTCGGGCTTAACCAAGACAGTTTGAAACCATTCTCTTAATCTTCTTTCTTTTCCCACAGGATACACAGAACCTGGGGTCATCCAGACCCCCACCTATCAGGTCATAGAGAAGGGGCAGGAAGTGATCTTGAGATGTGACCCCATTTCTGGTCACTTGTACTTCTATTGGTACCAACAGATTTGGGGACAGAAAGTGGAGTTTCTGGTTTCTTTCTATAATGACGATATCTCAGAGAAGTCTAAAATATTCAAGGATCGATTCTCACTTAAAAGGCCGAGGGGATCATATTTGGCT
>RJWJ010013393.1:0-39980 GCA_004363605.1 Indri indri | reverse complement strand
GCGGATATTGTTCCAAATACTCGCATTAACTCACTTGATCCTCATGGCGACACTGCGGGTGCCCACGAGGTAGGCGCTCTTATCAGCAGCCCTGAGAACACCAAGGCACAGAGAGGGTCAGTGACTTGTCCAAGGTCACACAGATGGCAAATTGTGGAGCTGGGATCAGAATCCAGGCAATTTGGATCCCAAGTTGTGCGTTTAACCACCGTCCCACACCCTCTCTCGCTGCACGTTGGAGGACAGAGGGGGGGAAGTCTGGCACCACCACGGTGCATATTGTTCCTGGAGGAAAGGAGGGTCAGTGGGCAGACAAAACAAGAAATCTGCTAATTCCTCAGTCTTAGCGTCTGTAAAATGGGGATGACGTTGACTCCCGCGGCTGCAGCACAGGCGAAGTGAGAAGGTACAGGAGGGGCAGAGTCCGGGGGCAGGGCGCAGCAGTAGGGCGGGCGAGGGCATCGTCGGGGCGGTTCTCGCTTTGTGCTCGCTCAGTGCGAAGAAGAGTTCCTTCGAAAACTCCAGGCGTCGTGCTGAGAGAAACGAGAGAGAAGGCCGTATCCTGGCACGACAGGGAACCACGTTTTCCTGAGGCCCATTTGCAGGTGGCGGCAAGAACGGGGGGAGCGGAGCCCCCAGGGAGGAGGGGAGGCGCAGGGGAGCGTTTGGGCCTCCCGGCTGGGCCACTGCCCACCTCCGAGCGCCGCGACCCTGGGGCTGCTGTTCTGTCTTGACGAGGAAACGGGGAGACCTGAGAGGGGCATAAAGGGCTTTCCATGGCCCCAGTTTGCACTGCTGAGTGCTCGAGTACCTGCCCGGGTCAAACGCCAGTAGGTTTGTTTGGAGGCGCAAAAGGGAAAGTGAAAAGGCGAGAGCCTGGGGCAGGGCCCCCCAGTGCCCAGGAGAAGGGGGCTCCGCAGCCTGGGCCGCAGGCGCCCCGAGGCTGCTCCCTGGCCGTGCTGAGAGTTGGCACCGTGGCACCTTCCGCGTTTCCAGCCCCAGAGACGTCTGCGGTGGACCGGGCAGGCTTCTGTTCACCCAGCCCGCTCCCGGCGGGTGCTGCTCTTGGGGAAAGAAACCCGGCAGGACCCGAGTGAATGGCCGGGGAGGGGGATGCCAGGCCTCTGTCTCCTGTTCCCAGCTTGTTCTCTTTCTGACCTGTGTGAGCTCCTGGCTTTGCCCCGTCTGGGCTTCCCACCCACACACGTTTGTAACTAGGAGTCAGATCTCTCAGTAGGATTCCACAGCTCCGCCTGCCCCGCTAGGCAGAGCCGATCTAGGGGCTGCTTCCAAAACCCCCGCACCCGTCCTTGTCCAAGCGCGCTCAACCTCGCGCCAAGCGTCACCTGCATTTCTGTGTAGACCTCACCCGCACAGGAGGCCCCAGACTGCATACCTGAGGGATGAAAGATATTTCTGACTCTAGTTGTAGAAAGGAAGTGAGGAGAGGACTTTAATATTCCTGCCAGAATTCCCTGCGTGAGACCAAATTTCTGCATTTTTTTTTATATAAATACAGAGTTGGACTCACTCCACCTAAACAACACATCATGAAATGGCCGCGTTAATTTCTGTCGAAACGGAGGAACTGAAATCCACTCTGATGCAGAGTTAATAGGACTTATTCCCGTTTGTGTTTCCTCCCCACAGATCCAGCGGCACCACTGGCCTCAGCCTCTCCGACACTCGCCTGTCTTACGCATTCTTCTTTTTGAACCAGAGGACTCGGAGTCAGATATCCATTTCCTCAGGCTCTTTAGGTAGGAATTAAAAAGGTATTAGGGGAACCGGCTCACTTTTATTTTTAAGCGTGTCATGAGTGATGGAAGAGAAGCACTTCCTTTGTGCACATCTCCCAACAGCCTGCGGGAAGCTTGCGATTGCTGTGGCGGAAGCTGGGACGATGGCAGATGATCTAAACCTTGATTAGACTAAATGACGCCACCCTCCTGGCATTACGAGCTTAAGTGCACTGGCCTTCGCGGCCAGGCCCGGGCGAGAGCAGCGCGGCTCTGCCCGCAGCAGCAAGGCTGAGCTCCGCCCGGGCTTCCGCGCTCTCGGTGCCGCTGTGAACATGGGCGGAGCAGCTCCCGGTGCCAGGAGCCGCGGGAGCACAAGGAAAGTGGAGATGAGCTAGACTCCGTCCCTGCCCTCCAAGAATTCATAGTCTTGAGTCCAGAAACCTAGCTAAGTAATTCCAACGCAGCTTTTTGGTGCTTAATCACAGTGCAGGGAGCGCTAGGGGAGCTCGAATTCTGCCTTGACCATCACAGACGCATGTCTCAAGGCTCAGCAGAAGTTCTAAGATCAAAGAGACGGGGAAGGGACTCAGGAGTTGCAGAGACAGCAAAAGGCCAGGGGTCTGGGAGAGCGAGGGACATGTGGGGGACAGAGTGATTTTCCTTGGCCGAGGGAGGGGCTGTGAGTGTAGACGCCAGGATGGGGAGGGAAGGGGCCTAAAGGTCTTGCAAGTCGCATCAAGGGGTTAGGTCTGGGTTTTTTTTTTCCTTATAAAAGTAGAGACTTATCAAAGGATTTTGAGGAAGGAAATGCTTAAAGTACATGATCACGTGTGAGTTACAAAACTAGTCACGGTGTCAGTACAGAGACTGGCTTGGAAATCAGTGCGTACCGAGTGTCCCTCCCCGAGGCAGGGAGAGGAGCTGGGGGCTGAGGTCTGGAGAAGGACTGCAGGCAACTTCGGAACGGCAACACAACCAGGAACACAGAGGAGGGTCAGAGTCTGGAAGTATTTTGGAGATGTTGGGGAGAAGCGGAGGTTCGTTAGCAACCTGAGTTTAGTAGCTAGGTCTCCCGCTTACAGGCTGACCGATATTGAGTAAGACAATCTCTCTAAGATTAAGTTTCCTGGAGTTCTAAGATAGGAATAGTAATAATAATACCCATTTCAAAGATTGGGGACTGCGTGGTCACCATGAGCATGCCCTGCACAGACCATGGACCACAGGGAGCTCTGCAGACCAAGGGCCTCGGCTGCGGGGCCCCGACGTCCACTGGTGGGCCTGTGCCCAGACCCCACTTCCTGCAGGTGCTGCAGCCGGCGGTGCGCAGGGCAGGCGTGGTAAGGTACTAGCAGTTAGGATTGCAACTTACGAATTTTGGGGGACACAATCCGCCCACAGCACTGATGAGAGGTGGGTAGGTAGAGGTTCACCTGACTAAGGGCTGGACGGGGCAGCTGCACCTTTGAAACGGGGAGTTATTCCTCCTGTCCTGTCGGAAGCGATTCAAATCAAAGAGGAGAAACGAGAAAGAGACCAGATTTGCTGCTAAACCCCCAACGCCTAACCCCGTAAGTTCTGATATCATCTTAACTTCCTTTTACCTTCCCCAGTCCTGTTTAATCTCAGATTCCAGTTGCCAAGTCACTAAGCTTCTGTTGAAATTTTTATATGCCCCGTCAGGGGGCAGGTGCACGTCCCCATTTGTAACAACCAACTACACTAAAAAGCCTTTTATGGATGTGGTTATTTCATTATTTGACTCTGATTAATAAGAATAGCTGGAAGAAATTGGGGGCACTGGTGGTTTAGTGAAGGGTTAAAAATAACAAATAACTTCTAGAATAGCGACTCTGCGTGAGACTCCTAGAGATGCTAAGAAGAAATATCTGGGTGTCTCTCTCCACACCCCGCTAGTCCCTCTTCCTTTTGCTCATCTTCGAGGAGTAGGAAAAGCTTCCACTTACATCATCTTGATGCAGCGTTTTCAACCTTGGCTCTATCGACGTTTTGGGCTGAATAATTACTTCTTTGTCGTGGGTGCTGTCCTGTACATCAGAGGATGTTAGCGGCATCCCTGGCTCTACCCGCTAGATGCCCGTAGCGTCTCCAGACATTGCCAGTTGCCCCGGAGGCTAAGATCATTCCCAGTTGACAAGCGCCGTCTTACAGTATGCAAAAGCACTTTGTAACTCTAACGTGCCATGCAGATGTGTGGAATTATCTCACTTATTATTTCCAACAGCTGAGTGGTTTGTAGATGGGGAAACAGGGAGAGTTGTTTAAATCAGTCATCTCCAACCTTTTTGGCACCAGGGACCACTTGTATGGAAGACGGTTTTTCCACAGACCGGAGTGGGGAGGGCAGGCAGACGGGTTTGGGATGATTCCAGCACATTACATTTATCTTGCACTTTATTTCTATTATTATTAAGTTGTAATGTATAATGAGATAATTATGTAACTCGCCATAGGTTGGGGGCCCCTGGTTTAAACGGCCTGCTGCAGATCACACCGCAGATCTGTCTTAGCCCGATGCTCTTGAGATTGCACTGCAATCACAAGCTTGTGTTCCCAAGGATTTTAATCATTCTCTCAGATAGGAAAGGGTTTTGTCCCCGAGTCACCAGCAGAGGACATCTCTGAGGGCTAGCAGTGCTACTTATTCCTGGGCTTGATAGGGCATGAAGCTCACACTGGCTGGCTTTTCACCTAAACGCTGCCAGCAGGGAGCTCACATTTGTGCACAGAGATCTCATCGGACGACAGAGTGAGTGCGCTCGCTTGCAAAGGAGATTGCAGAGCTTTCCTGGTGAGGGGTTTATTTTGGGTTAAGTTCTCTTTGCAGAGGTATGCGTAGCTACTGAGGATTGGAACCCTGTGTTTAAATGGCATAAAATGCAATGTGCGAATGAGATACCTCCCCCCACCCCCCAGCCACGTCTCCTCCACGGACACAAGGACCGATCTCATCCTGCCGCCCGCTGTGGGAGGCTCAGTTACTCTGAGGAAGCGAAGCCCTTGCCTCCTGATTTCCTAGTCCTGCTCTCCCCTCTCCATCAAGAAATGGCTTTTATGGCCCAACAAAGGGCTCAGCCTGGTGTACCATGAATTTGAGATAATGTCCCACATTGGGTTAACCGAACTCTCCTGCCAGCAGAGCTGATGCCATCTGCCCATTTATTGACAGCCTTGTCAGCAAAATCTGGAGTCTGAGGCTTGGCAGGCGGCCAACCTCCTCCCCGCTGTCTCTCCAGTGTCTCGGTAACAGATGCTGTGCCGCATGCCTGGCGCTGCTGCTGGCAGATCGCTGCATGCTCACGTTATTCATCAGGGCGCGGAGGGAGGGCAGGAAGGGATGCGCGTTTTCCAGGAAGGAATTTATATTCCTTTCCAGGTTCTCTGTTTGCAGATTTAAAAACAAATTGAAATTGACTTTTAAAAATGTGAAATAATCAGTTTATTGTTCAACAGTAAAAACAAAAATCATGCAAACCATGTAACTATTCCAGGTGCCAAACCTCCAGTGACGCAGGCGATGTGGAGGTGAGTGCTTGCCACGATGTGTCCCGTGTGGATCTCACGGCCTCGGAAGACGCCTTTCCCTGTGCCGCGAAACAAAGCGGCTGAGCGGGGAGGATTTTTTCACAAACGATACCTCACTCGTGGTGCGGCCCCTCGTCAGTGGCAGTCAATCGGGGTGTTGTTAAGAGTGAAGCGCGATTCAGTGAAGACACAATGTGTATGTCCTTGATGGAAGAGACTTTTCTGGCAGTACCTTTATTTTTAAAGAAGGAAACAGGAACTAAGAGATAATTTTCAAGGAATGAATTGCAGCCTCTACATGGGGCTTTGCACACATGTCCCGACCGGCATTCCAGGTTGGGTGTCTCTATTTGGAGGGCCTTGTAAAGGCAGTTTCATCACAGGATTTTTCCCCTTAGGTGTAAGGCTCTCACCCGTTGGTTCACGTGGGCTCCGTGTCTGTCCATTCAGCCACAGCGAAGGGAGTCTTGTACCGGGATTGCGAAACGGCACAGAAGGAACTGTGCCACACGGACACCCAGGAAGGGGGCCCATTCGCCTGGGGAGGTGGGGGAAAGACAAGTGGCCCTGGTGGGGGCCTCCGCACAGGAAATGGATCTGTCCAAAGCTATCCAGGAAGCGGCTTGGCACTGGGCAGCGCCAGGAGGCCCGCGCTACTCCTGGACGTGCAAGCCGCTCTCCTGTGCACGGTGCCGCCCTGAGCTGCTCCAAGACGAATGTCACTGTTTCTTAAGACAATAAAAGCCTCGTGCAAATGAGTGCAAACTACCTGGGATCGTAAGCCCCCGAACTCTTTGGAGAACGCATAATTTACATTTTCGGTTCTAGCACTGAAGCAGTAGCTCTACCAATCACCACTTCGTGCATTTGTCTTGTGCTTCGCAGTTTAAACGTTTCTTTCGTCCGCGTTTTCTTATCCAGCGGAAGGCTTTCTTCCGGGCCCACGTCCAGGCGTGGCTGTCCATTCTGGCGCGTCAGGTTAGGACGACGGCAGGGCTCTGTGTCCTCTCATGATTGTGAGGTCTAGGAGCATGGTGGCTGCAGGGTGTGGCACTGCGACAGACTGAACTGCTCGGCCCACGCTGGCGATCTGGGGAGACCGGCTCTGCGAGGTGGGCTGAGCAGTAGAGACGGTTGGACGTCACAGCGCGGTGCCCCTTGTGCTGGACAGATGAGGACCTGGCTCTGGGCCCAGACGGCTGCAGGACAGCATCGCCCTGTGTCCGACCCCGCACTGGGACCCCCAGGACGCCAGAGAGGGAGGCCTTGAAGGATGGGTGGAAGGGGACCGTTCACTCTGATGGAACCCGCGGCCCTGGGCGGCTGTTTCCGCAGAGCAGGATGGGTGTCTCGGCCTGGCCAGGAGGCTCGGAGCCCACTCACACCCTTTCAATCTGCCTCCCACATGTCCACGGGCCCCAGGTGAGTGGTGAATCTAGGAGGGCACCTTTGTTGCGGGTAGAATGAGCAGACACTGGCTGGGCTGGGAACTGAGCCAGGGCAGCTTTGTCCCTCCAGCCATGGACAGTTTTGGGGGAAGGGCTTCCAGGACAACAGGCAGCGCGGCGTCCAGGCCCGCGTGTCCTTACGTTTCCCCGCCGGCAAGCTGGGCAGCGTGCTTTCTGCTGCTTCCACCACCGGCCTCTGTGCCCGCCTGTGTCCCCTCTCCTGAGCCCCTGGCAGCTGCTGGGGTGCCCGCCTCTCTCTCCGCACAGCCAGGCCGTGGGGACAGAGACAAAGGCCGCTTGGAGCCTGCGCGCACACGGGGGCCAGGAACAAGGGCTGCGGTTTTATCAGTGCCCCTTGGACGCCAGGCGGCCTCCGCTCCGGGAGCCTGGCCTGGCACCGCCGGCATGGATGCTGGACAGCCGCTGGGCAGCGGGAGATGCATTCTTGCAAAGCCGCCGGCCTGTGGGTACAGGAGGTGCTGCCTGCACTGGCCACAGCCGCAGCCAAGATGCTGCCCACACTAACCGCAGCCGCAGCCTTCCCTGCTCTGCGTCTGGGCTCCGTCTCCAGCTGACGCACAGGCGGTTGCTACGAGGCTGCAGGGCTGGAGAGTTACGGGAGCCGGTGTGGGGGCGCAGCCTGCAGAGGAAAGGGAGCCGGTGTGGGGTCGCCGCTGTGCTCCAGCTGCTGCAAGCTCAGAGCTGCAGGCGCGGAGTCACCAGCAGTTCATTCTTTGTGCAGCGCCCAACCGGGCTCCAGCCAGGCTTGGCAGCCTCCTCTCATTTTTCTGCGCCTTAATACCTGCTTGGAGAAGCAGGGGTTGCCTGGCAGGCGGCCAAGCCCTCCCCCCCTTCTCCTGCAGGACAGGCGGGCCGTGCCACTGCATCGCTGCTGGAGGAAAGGGACGACCCCTGCCCGTGCGCCGGGACCCTCACTTCGTCCTCTGCGTTGAGCTGCCAGCTGGTTCCCTGCAGGGAACGCGGTCCCACCCCCACCCCAAACCCATGATCTCCGGGGAACTGGCATTTAAAGCTAATGAGTGAAACAGCCCAGGTGCAAAACGATCTGGAGCCAAGGGGACTTTGGTGACTGTCCCACTGAAAGGGGCACTGCTAGCATTGTACATCTTTCAAATTTTCAAGAAAAGCCAGAAGTTCCGATTTTTGTATAAAATCTTTTTAATTTTCACATATTGGCAACAAACCTATATTTTAAAGTACTACATCATCGGCCAAGCAAACCACCGCTGCAGGGTATCGGGGCCGCAGGACTGTCCGTGTGTAATTCTGCCCTAAACTTGTGAAGATGAAGCCATCAACCCCATCTTGGACCTGGCTGTGTTTTCCCCTCTGACTCTATCCTGTTGATTCCTTCTGGAGGGTTCAGAGGTCCTCTGAGGGTTCCGTTTGGTTTATGTCCTCGGTGGAGTGGGGGCGGGTAGAGTCCTGAGGTCTCTCAGCACAGCAGTGACCAGAAAGGAACTAAATTGTGAATAAAGAAACTTTTCCAGGTCCGCATTGCCAGGATTCAATGTTGGATCTGAGTGTATCAGTTTTTCATGCTGTGTAACAACTTGCCACGAAATTGGAGGCTTCAAACAACAGATTTATTGTTGCACAGTTTCTGTGGGTGAGAAGTATGGCGTGGGTTAGCTGAGCCTGCTGTTCCAGGTTTCGACATGTCTTGGCCCAGGGCTGTTCTCATCTGAGGCCAGGGATTCTCTTGCAGGCTCACGGAGGTTATTCGCAACAGTCAGTTCCCCGTGGCTGTGGGACTGAGGTCCGTAGCCCCTTAGAGACGGAGCTGTGTTCTGCCACGTGGTCCTGTCCACAGCATGGCTGTGCACTTCTCAAGGCCGACAGGGTGTTTGCTCTTGCTTCGACTCTCCCACTGCTTTTAAAGGCCCACCTGATTAGGTCAGGCCCACCTAGCATCATCCCCTTTTGATTAACGTAAATTCTTAATAACTGAATTATATCTGAAAAATTATTTTGCTTTTTCCATATAACATAACCAGACCACGATGGTGAAATTCGTCATATTCACTGTCCCACCCACACTCCAGGGGAGAGGGTTCTTCACGGTGGGAATCTTCAGGGCCATGTCAGAACTCTGCCCACCACACTAGAAATAACTCCTCTTGCTGATTTTTAATTATCCATTAAATTAAGGCTATGCTAGGTGATTTTTTTTACATCAACTTTTTAAATCTAAAATGCTACAGACTGATCTCAAAGGGTGCCTCGGATTATAGTAACTATTGTGTGTCCCACTGGAAGAGCCACAGAGATGAGATGGGGATCTCGAGTTAATTCTGAAACAAAGCTGACGTCTCATTCAATAATTTATTTATTTATTTTTTTTTGAGTTTTTGGCCAGATGAAATTTAAGGGACATAAAAAGTTCACAGATGCCCAGGCATTTGGACATCACCTGGGCCGTGCGGATCCAGGTCATTAAGATTAGGTTTTTCACCAACAGCGATTGGGCTGGATTATAAACCTGATTGCTCCGGGGCAGTGTTGGTTTAAGGGCAGGGAAAGCTTCCCAGGAGAATGCGGAGTACCATCCTAAAAGCTGAGGTTCTCTCATTGTGCATCTTGTCCTCTGGAAAGGAGCGATGGAGGCTTCAGACACCAGATCTCTGTCCCGACCCTGCTTTTTGCCACCAGTTCTCTCCCCTGCCCTCCCCTTCTCTCCAGTTACTCAGAGGGAGGAATGTACTTCCACTCCAGCAAAAGCTTTTCTCTTGACTGCTCGTGACATCTTCAGATCGTGGGAACATCGAGTCAGGAGGGTGAAGGTGGTGCTGTCTGCCTCCAGGGAAGAAAGGCGCGCCAGTGTCGGCATCCTCAGAAGGTGTTCTCCAAGCCGTGGGCTCGTGTGCACTAAAGAACAGTCAATCTGTCAGCAACCAGGTTTCTCCCCCCAAAATACAGAAGCTCATTCCTTAAGAATTAGGCAAGTTTGGGATTGCTGCTCTCTGCTGTTTAGCAGCAGAAGGAGCAAAAGCCTTAAGTCTTTTGCCAATTTATGTGGAATACTGATCTTTCGATACTCCTGTTTCTAAAAGGAAGTGCTAAGGTTTTAGAAAAGCCCGTCACCCTAATCCCCAAACTGGCGTGAAGACATTTAATGGTAGGGAAAAAAAGAGTTTGGGAATCTTTGAGAAGTACTTGCTAACTACATTAAAAAAAACACATCTCTTTTGGAATCTTAAAAAATATAAAACTGGCTGTTCTTTACTTCCACTGCATTTGTCTGTAATTTCTCCAGAGTTTCTTGGGAATTACACGTCATTTTTATGGAACAGACTACATGATGGTCTCGTTCGTGCTGATCAGGAAAATACCCCACGTTAAAGAAAAACAAATGAAATTGAAAACACAAAGCAAAAATTAACCACAAATACACCAACAAAGCAAAACCCTTTATTTCCTCCTAAACTCTCATCTTGTCTTCTGTCCTGAGGAGCCTTTGACCCAGTGCAATGGTTGAGATTGGCAGAAGATCTTTGCTGAGAAGCTTTTGACATGGATGAAATCAGAGGATGTAAATAAGAGGGCTGAATCTTCTCCAGGCACAAGTTAATTAATAGTTTCACTGTGTTCCCTCTAATAAATTTTGCATAAAGTCTCAACATTGTAAGGATATAAGAGATATACTTAATCAGCTGGAGCATTATCGTTTAGGGGAGAGGCACTCTCTCCTGGTGGACTGAGCACTGGACCGCAAGTTGGCAAAATTCCATCCTGGTTTTAGGAATATCACCAGATGCTGCAGGCTTCACCCTGAACAATCCCTGGCCTCCTTTTCCACATCTGCAAAAGGAAGGGAGCTGGATTTGACCATCAACTTTCAAAGTTTACTTCTTAGTACCTTGGGGTCCTATGGAGGGGATCGAAGGCCCACAGGAGGGGAAGACGGAGAGGGGTCAGTGGGAGATGATATTTTAGGTCAGCAAGTGCTCTAGCCCTCTTTCCACAGCAGGGGTTCATTTCCCCACTCCCCTGATGCTGGAATGACCATATGATTGGCTCTGCCCAGCAGCATTTGTGTGGAAGTGACAGTATGCCAGTTCTGAGCAGAGGCTTCAAGAGATATCTCATGTTTCCACTTACCTCTTGCACTCCTGCTCACTGGCACGAGAACATCAAGTCCTGGATAGGAGATGCTCTTCCAGCCTGGTCCTACAACAGGAATGAACGTGGAGCAGATCTAAACCTGCCCCCTAACCTGGGATACAGCCAGAGCAGCCACCCACAGACCTATGGAATATTTGTGGTTGTAGCTGGTAAAACTTTGGGGTCGTTTGTTACATAGCATTATTACCATAAAAGCTGACTGATACAGGGCCCGAGTCGGCCACCTCTAGGTCTGCAACTTTACCTTCCACCAGCGCAGCTCTGCTCTTTACTGTTCTACATACCGGCTTCTCCGTAAGGCTTCATATGAATGAAATAATTCTGAGCCTAAACACCCACACTAAACATCAGTTGCAATAGATTACTTTTTTCTAAGAGTTTTTATTGACTTGCGATTTTTTTTTTTTTTTTTTTTTGAGACAGAGTCTCACTCCGTTGCCCGGGCTAGAGTGAGTGCCATGGCATCAGCCTAGCTCACAGCAACCTCAAACTCCTGGCCTCAAACGATTCTACTGCCTCAGCCTCCCAAGTAGCTGGGACTACAGGCATGCGCCACCATGACCGGCTAATTTTTTCTATATATTTTTAGTTGTCCAGATAATTTCTTTCTATTTTTTTTAGTAGAGACGGGGTCTCGCTCTTGCTCAGGCTGGTCTTGAACTCCTGAGCTCAGAACAATCCACCCGCCTCGGCCTCCCAGAGTGCTAGGATTACAGGCGTGAGCCACCGCGCCTGGCCCTGACTTGTGATTTTAATATTTTGTCATTTTTAAAATACACATGTCTAATATGCTTATTTTTCATTTCTACTGTTGAAAATCAGCAATAAAATAAAATCAAGACTTTAGCAAATTAAGATAATTATAATTTTAAATAAAAAATATCTCTAGTATTTTATATTCTTATTTTTATTATTAATCTCCAGAAAGTAAATTGGCAAAGCCATTTAGATATCATTTCAGCTAGGTATTCCATGATAGATAACGTTTTACATACTTCTTCTAGCTCTGATGTTTGAAAAGCCAGCAAGTTGTTACTTGGGCAAGAAGGGGTTTTCCATAGGTTTGAGGAACAGAACAAGGCCGGTCACATGTTCGGTGTGCCGTGAACTCTGAACTCTGACCCTGGAGAAGGCGTGCTTTCACACTTCCCAGACTTGGCAATCACGTGACGTGGCTAAAGCCTGGCTTTAATGCCCTGCCACCTCTCCCCACCCCGCCAGCCCCCAGTCCTCAGCAGACCCTGCGCACGGGCAGACTCGAACACAGTTGGCTTTTCTACCCATCATTTCCCCCCCGAAAGTGAACTGCTCTGTGTCTGGTTTAATCGGGGTCCTGAAAGACGACCAACAATCAAATCTAGGGAATAAACTGGGGCCCAGCTGTTAAAGACGATGCCAGGTTCAGGTGTTACCTTTCCCAGGAATTGAAGCTCCTTCGAATTTTACATTGTCTTAGTCCAGAGACGTGAATAGCGGTGGGTGTTCAGATATCACAGGGGCCTGCTAAGGAGCTATGATTCGGTTTTTGTACCAATTTAAAGACCAGAAGGGGAGAGCCTGCTCCTCCGTGGGGAGCACTGGTCTTGGTGGCTGGTCTCAGCCAGTGCCTGCCCTCCTCCTCCTTCCCGAGTCCGTGGAAGGCCCTCCTTTCAGAGGCCACGCTCCACGCGCAGCTGCCCCAGCGACTGCCCGCGGTATTCAAGCTCTGAGCCCGTTAATTTCCTCGAAAATGACCTCAGTTTCTTCATCGGTGAAAAGAACACGTTGGATTAATTTTTTTTCTTCTCTATTTCCTTCCACGCCTCTCTTGAGCTTATTCTTTTTTTAAAGTCTACACTTAAATTTTTAAATTACAAGACATTTTGAATACCCACACACATATATATGCAAAGAATTATTTAACAGATTCCATGCATCCATCAGTTAAGTCGAACAGATGTTGATTTATTTGTTCATATTTGTTCTGGGTCTTTTACATTAAGTCACAAACCAGTTTTGAAAATGTTAAAATATGAGAAAATGAGCTTTTTAAAATCAAGGAACTATGATAAGTTAAGGAGGAAATAAAGTACACGTTATTAATAAACAGTTATGAAAAGATGATATTACATATGGAAACCAATGGAAGAGCGCCAAGTTTAAAATCAGAAAGAAATAACCCTAAGGGCTGTGATTCTTTACCAAGACACAGAGAAAATAAACTCCAGGAAAGCAAAAGCACAAGGAAGCCTCCATGGGAAGGATAATAAAATAATGAATGGAGATAAAATTAGAAATAAACCAATCAGGAAAAAGATAGCACATGTTCTAGGAAGAGGTTGTATAAAATAGAATTAACTCCGCCAGAGTATCAGAAAATATGGACATTTGCCAAGTTGGGAAGCAAACCTGACTTCGATACCAATTCCCAAGAAAGAGAACCCCAGAGGAAACCTGCGGCCGAGCAGGTTCGTAACATTCGTATATATTCAGTATCGCTTTACTGAATTCAGAACATATTAAAGAATACTGTGACCAAGTGGGGATAAATCTACAAATGGAAGCTAGATAATTAGGAAATCTATTAATAAATATATAAGAATAGATAATATAAGAAAAACAGTCCTTGTAAGACATTTTCAAAGTGTGTTTGATATCGCCTGGGTGAACCTAGAAGACATCATGCTAAGTGAGACAAACCAGTCACAAAAGGTAAACACCGTATGATTCCGCTTGTAAGAGTATTCAGAGTAGCGAAAATCGTAGAGACAAAGTGGAACGGTGGTTGCCAGGGACACGGGGGACGGGAAAATGAGTCATTGTCTAATGGGTCCAGAGCTTAAGTTTCACAAGATAAAAAGAGTTCTGGAGATGGGCTGCACAACAATATAAATGTGTAATACTTAACACTGCTGAACTGCACATTTAAAAATGGCAAATTTAGCAAATTTTATGTTATGTGTATTTTAGCATAATTTTAAAAATCAGAAAGATAAACCAGATGCCAGTTTGTATTTAAACTAAAAAAAAGCATTTAACATCAATTTCTGACCCAAATCTACATAAAATGCAAGAATTTCTTAAGTACAGTTAATTTTCTTTTCCTAGAGGTCCTAATAAATCTGCTATGAAAATAGTAAATTGTCTTACATTTGATGGTTTCCCAGAAATCAGAAAAAAAGTGGTAATACATGTTTAATAGGATTTTTCTACTAAGAATTGATAGCAGATTTACTTTTTTTGGTCTAAATTTTTTACCAACAGCATTTGTTTATTACTTTTTATCAAAAAATGGAATATCCATTATTTCTGCTTCTTAAATATATTCAAATTTATTTTTTGACCAAAACAAACTCTTTAAGCATCCTTACGTGTTGTCTGCTTTAAAAATGTTGATTTCTATTTATATCTATTAACTATACTTTAGTAATTGTATCATTTAAATTCTTCCTACATCTTTTTTGTTTGTTTATTTTTGCCTACCTGTTCCCATAAACTGAAATTGGTGCATTTAAGTAATTCACTATAATTACCTTCTATTTTTTCTTTTTCTTCTAATAGTTTTTCAACTCGTAACCAATATTACTGCTGTAAAAATGTTTAGCACTGTTATTTCTTGAGTATGAATCATGTCTTCACCAACCTGAGATGTCCCTCTTTCGCAGGGTGGCAGGTTGGGGCCAAGACGAAGGGAGCTTTCGGACCATTGCGTGTAGCTGTCAGTGCCGTGGCCTGGAGAGCCCCTTCTGCCACCCCAAGAGAAGACCAATGGGGGAGTCACTTGTTTCTGAGACAGATTATTCCCTACTGGACTGTGTGACCCCCACGGAGATTTATTTTCCTGAACCAGGTGTCCTGCCAATGTAGGTGGGCACCTTGCCTCTTAGGTAGGGGGAGAGTCACTCAACTTGGCAGGGAAGCGCTGAGAGGGAGACTGGATATGACCAGAGCACACACCTGAGGTGGAGGTGAGGGCGGGCAAACACACAGAACTGTGCTCAGCCACGGTTAAGTGAAACTGACTGGAGACCGAGCTCCTCCCTCGGCTAAATGTGCCCACGTGCTCCCGACTGCGACATCCCTGGCCTTAAACACCCTGGCTGGACCTGATACCAGTAAGCCATAAAGTGTGGGTTCACTCAGCTGTCTCCATGATTTCTGGGCAAAGAGCAGTCAAAGTTAGATCTTTCCTTTCATCGCTCAGGAATAAACCAAGAGTTACAAATAGGGAGTGGATGTGAAAGGAATCTGCAACATCTAGTTCGAGATGGGGAATGAACCAATCTTTATTTTCTCATCCTTTCATCTTCCTATCAGAATAATGAAAGAAGTATAAAGAGTGGAAAATCTATACAAAAGTTGGAAAATAAGAAAGAAACACAAAATTTTACAGACAGACACTTTGAGGAATTTCTTGTTTGGTACTTTCTCCAACCCTTCAGCAAACTCCAACCAGAAAATGGTGTAACAAGCGCAAAGTGGACTACGGCCCCATCAGAACAAACAGATCAATCCCTTTGAAACCGGAGAGGCAGGGCCTTCGGGTGGGAGCCTCGGAGCAGTCAGCAAGGCAAGGTCAATGCCACGGGTGGCCGTGGGGTGTGGACTCACGTTGGCAAACACAGCTACTGACCACGGTGCTCCCTTCTGGACTCCAAGGGGTGGGGTGTAAAATAAAGGGAGGGCAATGCCACAATGAGAGGGGGGGCGATGCCACCACTCATTTTAGGCCACCCTTCCAGAAGCATTAACAAATGGCACAGCAAGGAGGCCTGGTCTCTGCTGCGCCGTACAAATGGGCCCTGTTAGCTCTTCCCTCCGAGCCTGTGTCTCCCTCGGATAAACAAGATTTGCTCTTTGAAGTGCCATGTTTCTATTTTTAAGGTTATTTGTCTTTGCAGTTTGGGGAACAGAGCTATTCATTCTTGACCCCAGATATCCTTTCCATGTTTATTCATTTTGTTTTCTTCAATTTCAATCTCCTGATCTTTGTGGAGAGCCAAGTGGCTTTTTATTTGTATGGAAATAAATGATCTTTTTACCCATGGAAACATTAGTCATCCTGCCTCCTCATTTAAAAACTTTCTTCTCTTGAGAGGGTGCCAGGATCGGGGGTGCACACTCGCTCGTTCCTCCGGGGATCGCTGTCAGGATTGCTCTCGGAGTCATCATTTTCTTAAATTGAAGCCTGATGCTTCCCAGCCGTGATCTTGAGCAAAACGAAGGCCCGATGGCCGGACGCTCACCACATTGGCTGCCTTTCCAAAGATGGCATTTGCAACGGTATCAACCGCACCGCGATGGATGAGTCTCGCCCTCCGGTGGAAACCGGGAAAAGCAGAGGCGAGTTGACCTTCAGTAAATAGTCACAGCAACTGCTCAGCAGCACGCCTCAGGGAATAATAGCCAAACCCCCAATTGTGTAAAACTTGAAAATCCATTCTCATTTTTAACTGAGCCCATTCATCTCCCCAAGAATGAAAGAAGTCATGGATCTAGGGAGACAGAATATTATACTCCTGACTTTCTTTGTCCCTGAAGAGCTGGACCAAGGAGCAGACCAGCCACATTGGTTCCCCGGGCGCAGATCAGTGAGGGGCACAGAAAGGCAGCCCTGAGGCAGGTCGACCTGCTGTGTCCCCACGCGCCAGTCTGCAGTCACTTCCCTGCCTGTGTAGGTGGCACTGGGATTTGCTTCTAACCGTGGAATGTGGTAAAGTGGTGAGACGTCGTTCCTGTCATCGTCCCACGTGTGTGTGCGCATAGAAGAGAGACGCGCTCTCCCTCCCGCCAGCTTTGTGCCAGCGGCGCTCACGGTGTGGGGACGTCTGCGGTGAAGCCGCGTGGCAAGGAGCTGCCAGCAGCCTCCAGGCCCTGGGAGAGACCCGTGGCTGACAGCGAGCAAGGGAACAGCGACCTTGGGTCTCTAGCCGTGAGATGATGAGTCCCACTAACGACCCGAGGCAGCTTGAAAGGGGATCTTTCCTCGGTGGAGCCTCTGATGAGAGCCCCCCGCTGGCTGACACCTGGATCGCCACCCGGCGGGACCCTGAAATAGAGAATCCCACTAAGCCGTGTCTGGATTTCCAACCTACAGAAAACCGTGAGATAATAAGTACGTGTTGTCTTGAGCTTCCGAGCTCGTGGTAATCTGTTACGCAGCAACAGAAAACTGATGCGATTCTGGAATGTGTGAAAGAGATACAGAAAATGGTATTTACTAGAGCCCGTCCAAGGAGAGTGACGAGGGTAGCTGGAACACCTGCTGTCAGGAGCTGCTTGGGTTGAGGGCAGACTCTTCAGAAGCGAGTTCGTTTACTGTCTTGTCAGCGGAGCAGCCCCGGTTACTGGAGGGCTTTCGGTTGGCTGAGTGGTCTGTGCCACTCTGCAGTTGGCACCGAGTTACTGAGAACAGCAGGGAGCCCGTGCGTGCTGCCCACCAATCACAGGCTCCTCCCCCTTCCCCCTGCAGTGCTCAGACTCCAGACAAACATATCCAAAACAAATATTCAAAGAATATTATTTCTGAGCTGGGTGCAGTGGCTCACACCTGTAATCCTAACAGTTTGGCAGGCCGAGGTGGGAGGATCGCTTGAGGCCAGGAGTTTGAGGCTGCAGTGAGCTATGATGACAGCACTGCACTCCAGCCCAGGCAACAGAGCAAGACCCTGCCTCAAAAAAAACAAAAACAAAAACAAAAAAACCATATTATTTCTGAAGGGTGAGAACTTATCAGTCTCCCTGGGGCACCCACATGTTCTGGGCTGGCTTCATGTCTGTCATGGAGGTCACAGGGCACATTCAGGAACACACCTGAAGTTGAGAACAGAGAACTCGGGAGAGGCTACCCAGTTCATGCTGGGGTCTCACTCTCCAATGGAGGTGGGTGGAGAAGGAAAGCTCACATCTCCAGAGGAGGCCCTTCCAGTCTATTCCAAGATTAGGTTTAGGAACCTCCTGGCGTGTGTTATTTCTCGAATGGGGCCCTTGCCCATACACAAACTTTTTCTCCTGGGGGCCTGAGAAGGTGCTAAGCTGTTTTTTTGTTGTTGCCGTCACAAAACAGCAGTGGCTTAATTGTAAGGTGCTGAGGCTGGTTGGTTTTCAGGAAGGCGCAGAGCGGTCCCTTTCTCCAGAACACACCGAAACGTGCACGATACTTCCAACGGCCACCTTCTCTCAGCCTGTCCAGGGTGAGGCAGAGGCTAATGGAACATCGTAGGCAGTTTCCCAAAACAGCTTCTTCTCACCAACCTGGAACTCTTATCACATTCATTTTAGTGCTTGATTTTAAACTGCAACAGTAACATATACTTTGAATGACATAATTTGATAATATGTGAAAGTCCCCACTCATACTCTATACTCCCACTGCCGTGTCCGGAGGTAACCGTTATTCAAGTTCAGTGTGTGTGTGTGTACATGTGCGTACATGTGTGTACACACACTCAAGGGGAGGTTCCACTTGTAGAGTTGAAGCCATCCTTTATGTCTATTACTCTGCAACTTCTTCATCACTTAACAAATGTCTCAGATGTCCCCCTGCCAATTCGTACAAATCCACTCATTCTGTTCAGCGCTTGCAGGGCATTCCACTTTCAGAATGTATCGAGCTGGGCACAGTGGCTCACGCCTGGAATCCCAGTATGTTGGGAGGCCAAGGAGGGAGGATCACTTGAGACCAGGAGTTCAATATCAGCCTGGGCCATATAGTGAGACCCTGTCTCTACAAAAGGTAAAAAAATTACCGGGGCACGGTGGCACACGCCTGTAGTCCCAGCTACCCAGCTGAGGCAAGGAGATTGCTTGAGCCCAGGAGTTTGAGGCTGCAGTGAGCTATGATCAGGCCATGAACTCCAGCCTGGGTGACAGAGTGAGATCCTGTCTCTAAAAGAAAAAAAAAAAGTATTAATATTTACTTAATAATGTCTTTTTTACTGGTCATTTAGGTTTTTTCCAATTTTCCCTTAATACAGAAATGGAGAATATCTATATTTTTATGTATATATGAAATATATTAAAAATATATATTATATATATATATATATTTTTTTTGAGACGGGGTCTTGCTCTGTTGCCTGGGCTAGAGTGCAGTGGTGTCAGCCTAGCTCACAGCAACCTCTAACTGCTGGGCTCAAGCAATTCTCCTACCTCAGCCTCCCAAGTAGCTGGGACTACAGGCCCGTGCCTCCATGCCTGACTAATTTTTGTAGTTTTAGTAGAGACGGGGTCTCACTCTTGCTTAGGAGGTCTCAAACTCCTGGCCTCAAGTGATCCTGCTGTCTCAGCCTCCCAAAGTGTTAGGATTATAGGCGTGAGCAAAGGCCAAGAATCTCTGTATATTTTTATGGACAAATTCAAATATTTCTTTCGAATAGAGTCCTTAGTTGAATTGGTGGGTCCCTAGGGTACACATATTTTCAGTTTTGATAGATAACGGATAACTGCCTTCCATGGCGACAGTACTAACAAACAGTCCTGTGCTGTGAAACGACGTCTTGGTTAACAGCAGACTGCGTGTACAACACGGTCTCACAAGATTATAATGCTGCATTGTTATTGGACCTTCTCTGTGTTCAGATACGTTTGGGTGCACAAATGCCATTGCGTCACAGTTGTCTGCAGTATTTGGGACAGCAAGAATCTGCGCAGGCTTGTAGCCTGGGAGCGGGAGGCGATACCACGTAGCCCAGGTCTGCCGGGGGCCGCGCCATCCAGGCTTGTGCACTCCGTGATGTTCGCACGACGGCGAAGCTGCCTAAGGACGTGTTTCTCAGAACAGATCCCTGTCATTAAGCGGCACGAGACCGTACACACACGTGGAGTACGAAGGTGCGCCTTTTCCCACGAGCTGGAGGACACTGGGTATTATCGATCTTTTTCAGCCTGGACAGGAAGGGCGAAAGCTGAAAGCAGCACGCTGGCTTCTGCGTCCCTGGCCTGCCCTTCTTGTGTTTCTCAGCTGTGTGGCGAACTCTCCGTTCCTCCTCTCTCTTGCTCCACGTGAAAGAGGCCTTATATCACTCTTGTGTGAATTTATATTTAAATTCTGTCACTAGATTTCCTAATTCTGAGTCACTCTTATATTCTGAGGGATGCAATCTTCTTTCAATTTGCAATTTGATTGGGTAACATTTTGTTTAGAATGTTCATAGACCCAAGTGAAGTCGTTTACAATCTTCCTTTTTAGTTATTCCTGTCTGGCTTTGTTGTAAGGGTTTTGCTAGGCCAGTCAAGTAAATTGGAGAATTTTCTAATTTTTTCTATGCTCTGAAACACATAATATTACTTAGATATTTTCTTTTCGTAGAAAGTCTTACAGAACTTGCTGGTGAAACTCTCTGTCCTGTGTGCCTTTAGGGCACAGAATTTGAAAGGAGGACGAAGCCTTTATCCTCCAATTATGGATAAAGACAGTTAAAAATATGAAATTAAACGGACACTTTGACAACCCCCAGACATATCCCAGCACCCGAACGTAAGAATTACAGTCCATCAACAAGCAACGTGCAGTATTCCTCCACTTCGGATCAGTGGAAGGAACGAGGAAGAAACGGCACAGAAGTCACCGCGAGGGTGAAGGAGAGGTAGCTGAACCGGGCTGACCCCAGGCCTTCCGAACGAGGTCAAACTCTTTCAACCACAGAGACGCTGTGCAAGTTCCGTGCAGCTTACCTTCGCAGGTTCGATTTAGGATTTTAAGCAGGGCCGATGGTGTCATGAGAAGTCCTCTTCGGGGAGGACCAACAAACGGAGGTGTCATTTTACTTTGCAAGCATGCAAAGAGTTCAGCACGGGATCTGGTGCATGATAGGTACTCAGTAAAAGCTGATTTTCTTCTCCCGCGCTTAGAAAAAGCTTTCATTTCATCCGAATAGATTCACTTCTCTTCTTCATAAGAGGAAAGGTACCAGGTAGTGGCGTATCTAACTTAGCAGCTGGAAACGAATACCAGCTGTGTGAACTCCAGTTGCAATCAGCATTCCACAGCCTCAGCTAAGTCTGCATGTAAGAAAATAAAATTATTTTGTAACGGCACGTCAAATCCAGCCAGCCAAACCTCATCCTTAGAGCAGACTGGATTTTCAGTTGGCTTCCATATCGGTCTGAGACTCTCTTCCTTAGGATCTGGCGATTCAGAATCCCAGGATGTGAAGGGGGGGCCAGCACGCCTAACCCAGGATTTTCGAAAACAACGAATGAATCAACCTTCTGCTGGCAGAAATGTCAGCTTTGGCGCCAAGTTCAGAGCAAGTCTCATGACATCACACATAAAATAAAATCTTTTGTTTTACTTTCACAGATCATTCCATACATTTTTCCATGTTTTGGCACAATTCACTAGATCTAATATAAAGCAAGCCTTGTACTTCATTTTCATCCAGGAACCTGAAGACCATTGTTTTAAGGACGGCTGGGTTAAAGTTAGCACACAGAGACTGGGTTTCAAGATGCCAGACATCTGTTGGATGTGAACATGTTTCAGATGGATTTGACGTGTCTAGATGTTTGATATCACATGTAAACGGACTTGCTGTGACCAGGTTCCATGGGTAATGGCTGCAGATGGCTACAGGTAAACATGTCGTGTATGAACTCTTCACTGGAAATCACGCCACCTGTCAGACAGCTCAAGCTGTGCATCCGGTTCCCACTCTCCCTTCTCCCTCACTAACAGAATGCCAGCCTCGTTCAGAGTGGTGATGTATGAAGGTAAGTTACTCATTTCCCCAATCTGCATGGAAGCCAGGGATGGCTACGAGATAGGGTTCCAGATAATTAGACACAGGCAGATGTCTGCTGAGGATTTCTGGAAAATGTTTTTGTTTTTTTATTTTCTTTTTCATTCTGTTTCTGTTTTCCTTGCCTCCATTCAAGTTTATTTTCCTGCCTGGAACACAGTATTAAGGCTGGTGTTACAGCAGCCCTCTTTTGACTATGAGGTAGCAGCAGGAGCCACGTGCTTCAGACAGCACAGTGGAAGGAGGGACAGCGCCTGGGGCATTGATTGCCTACGTGGAATTATTTATTATGTGAGAAAAATAAACCATTATTTGTTTGAGTTGCTATAGTTAAGTTACTGTTATTTGCAGTTGAACACAATTCAGATTGACATTACATAGAAAGTTTTTCCTTTTCTTAATCGATAATGGTTGTCTCCCCATTTTGCCTCTTTTAGGGGAAAGATTTGGGTCCATGTGAAGAACAGAGCTTGAAAATGCTGACACCTATTTTCCTCATTCTGAGCTTACAGTTTCTTTCAGAGCTAACGTTCCCTGTCAGTGTGCGCAGGCTCATCTGGAAAAGGAACACAACGCAGGTTTATAGTCAGTCGAAAGGCGGCTGTCTGTGCTGTGCCCCTGACTTTGCCGAAGATTCAGTCTCCCTGATGAAGGAGAATGTCCTGTCCAGTTTGTCAGGCAGTGTTGGTCCTGACACAGAGGTCCAAACAAGTTCATCCTCTGTTGATATAACTGAGACTGAATTAATGACCATCTTGTGACCAGAGTAGATCTTGATAAGTTAGGGCTGTTCAACTTCATCTCTGGGAGAGTTAAAGTAGTAAACTGTTTCTCATTTTCTAAATGATTTTTTTTAACTGCAAAAGCAATAAAGAGCATTGCAATTCAGCAAACTCTGCGAACATAACACACCTCTTCTTCTAACCCTACTGCCTCAAATGCCGGAAACTCACCGTACTCCCTGGAGGATTATCAAGGTCTCTCACTTCTATTCTTTTTACTTCTGCAATTGCACTCGAGTCCTTCATGACTTGTTAATGTCCCTGTCCTACGGGGTATGTAGGGACAAGCATGAAAGAAAGTGACCCAAAGAGTCAAACCTGCTTCTTGGTCCAAGAGTTGGGTAAATAATTGCAGGAAATATTATAAGTAGATCACGCTGATTCACGGTCCACCGCACCCTCCCATCTCATCCATTTCCATGGAAAATCAAAAATTGTTTACAAAAACAAATTTGAGGGATAGGAGGAATGTTGAGAACGTTAGTCATTGATGTGTCTTAACCATGTGGCTTTAATAGAACTACTGTGACGAAAGCCTTCAAATGCTTTATCATAGAAAAAAAAAACCTGCACTAACAAAAATAGTTTTGTTTTGGTTAGCTGTGTTAAAATATTTAGAGAAAGGGAAGAATGTTGGGGCCCATAGAATTTCTGGCTGAAGCCAAGAGTTTCAGGTGGAAGGGCAAGGGGGTGAGCTAATGTCACCTCGTCCAAAGAAATGGCCGTGTGTCCCTGTCGGGGTGAACCTCTGCAAGGTGAGAGACGAGGACATGAGCCAAGGGCCCCCTGGGTCAAGCCTGCTAAGCCTTTTGCAGAGAGAACTGTGGAAAGACTATAAAACTGAGTTCTAAAGGGGTGAAATATTGCACCAGAGATAAAATTGTTGAGAATAGCCTCGGTGAGAGTCACCAAGACAAGATGAGCCTGCAGGCTGGGGTGGGTGGGGCGAGGCCAGCAGCTTGCAAGGAGAGTGTGTCTGGGCGCGCAAGTCCCATGCTCAGGGAGACAGAAAAGGCGCGAATGAACGCATTTCGTGGCCAGAGAAGTGAAAGAGACCTGGCTAGAGATACAAACGGAGCCAACATGCGAGATCGAGTACAAGAAAAAGAAATAAGGTTAGATCAAACCAGGAGCCAACAAAGGCCTTCTGTAAAGGGCCAGAAAGTACATGTTTATGCTCTGGTGGCCATAAGGGCTCAACCACAGATACTGGGCTCAGACTTTGTGGCACAGAAGCAGCCGTAGACAAATGGGCATAGCTAGTGAAGCTTTACTCATGGAACTGGAATTTAAATTTCACATAATCTTCATGTGTCATAAAATAATCTTTTTTTCTCAACTACTTAAAAATGTATTCTTAGCTCATAGGCTGTACAGAACTAGGCAGCGGGCCAGGGCTGCAGCTTGCCAACCCTGCATTAAACAAATGAAAACAGAGCTGGGGAGGTAGGAAGTGGGTGCAAAGGGCACGTCAAGATTTTGGATACGATGACAAAATTCTAGGGGATCCCCCACCCCAGTTCCAACAGGCTTCTTCCAAGCCCAGGCAGGAGTCAGTGTGCCATATAAGCGCGTCGTGTTTGGTAGCAGTTAGTGGCTGGAAGACGCACAGCATTTTGGTCCTTTAACAGAAATATGTCTCCTTATAAGCACAGAATAGAATGAAAATAGTTGACTTTTGTTTTAAAAGAAGGAACCATATCAAAAAAAAATAAATGTTTGCTGTTGTTGTTCTTACTCTCTTAGTTTCGATACGTGGACTGAGACGCCGCTACCAGCTACGCCACGCTGTGGGCACCACCACTCACCGGGCCGCCACCAGCAGTGCGGTTCCTTAGGAGAATTTCGTGAGCTTTGAGCATTAGCCCTGAAATCCACACCTTCATCAAGAGGCATCAGGTCTCTGGGGAGAAGACTCTGCTCGGAGCCTTCCCTCTTTCCTTCAGAGCTGGCGCGCGCTGAACCGCAGACCCCCGCAGCAGCCGCCACGGCCTCCCTTCGAGGAGCATCTCCCACAACGCCTCTCCCTGGGAGCTAGGGCTCCCCACTCAGATGAGGCACTGAGATAACTGAATTTGATTGAAAATGATTCCTGCTGCCAATTAGCTAATTTGGGAGCTTCCTTGACTTAGCTCCTCAAGGTGGCCTCTGCCGCTTTGTCATTTTACTGTCTCCATTTCCTTGGACATTGCGTGGGACAGAGGACAGGCCCGGCTAACATTGGCTGATGGAGTGAATGAATGAATGAGCAGTTGCGTCATGCCTGTCAGTGGGAAATGAATAGACGTGGTGAAACAGGGTATTTCTGGCAGCGGTGCCGTAGGTATCCGTGCGTCTAGGATTACGAGCAACGGCGCAGGCAGGCAGCTGGAGTGCAGATTGCCTGCCTGGTGAGCCCTGGTTTTTTCCCTTCAAATCAGGAGCTCTGGGTTTGTAGATGTGGATGCTGATCATTTGCCGGCGACTGCGCAGCTGCGGTCATTGCTGGAGCCAGTCCTTGCCCACGGTGTGCTTTGCCGAGTGCCCACTTTGAAACGTGCACGGCAGGCAGGGAATCGAGGACGTTTTTATGGTTACGCGCCATGCTTGAGAATGCTTGCGGGTGTCATCAGGCCGTCAGGAACGAAGCGCTGTGACAACCGAGGAATCATGGTGCTGTCTTCGTCTCCTAACCCAAGGTCAGACACCGAGAAAAGCAGGGAAGACGTGACGTTCAGCCCGATGTGGTGAGGAGTCACCGCCAGCCACTCTGTTAACTTGGTTCATTGGTTTGAGTCGTTTTTATAAACACCTCGTGTGCAACCGGTGAGACTCTTCTCTCTGGTTTCTGCCTTAACAAGAGAACTAGCAGACAGATAAAAGTCAGAGAGTGAGGTGGAATGAACAGGAGGGAGTAAGCTGAAGTCACACTGTCAAAGGGATGGTCATGTATCTCCACTTCGGTCACATGCGTTTGGATGTCATGGTGTTTACCTTGTGGCCCTGGCCAAAGGCCTCCACACGGCCCCCTTCTTCTTGGGGTAGAGCTGGGTCTGGACTCTGGGCAGGTGGAACGAGCATCTGTGTGTGGGTAAGCACAGGCAGCCTGCCCTGGCTCCGGCACGCTGGGGCCCAGACAGGCCAGCACATTTCTTTGTCCAGTCGTCATGGGAGGAATAATAATTGCACATATGGCTGCTGAAGTCTGCTTCCCCTGTCTGGCGTGAGCTCGGTTGGGATTTTTCAAATTGGCACTGGGGCAACTGCTTTTCCACTGCGGAAGCGTCAGAGCATTGAGGATCAGCTCATAATCCTTCCTTGGCCCGCGACTCCCAAGTACTGCGAGCCGTGATTGCAGAACGGAGGTGCAGGCGGTTCGTGTGGCCGCGGCAGTTCTTTTACAAGCTCGCGCAGAATGTTAGGAAAGTTTTATTTTGCATTTTTATGGGC
This sequence comes from Indri indri, assembly GCA_004363605.1. NCBI lineage: Eukaryota > Metazoa > Chordata > Mammalia > Primates > Indriidae > Indri > Indri indri. Next base: position 14,166 of record RJWJ010013393.1, on the reverse strand, counting down.
AACATGAAGAATGCTTTGTAAATGTCTTGAAACCGAAAGAAAACTAACCCCAACTGAAAACACGCACACACGCAACTCTAAGAAATCTTATTCTTGTTAATCACAAACATCAGGTATCCAGCAATCAAGCAATTTCCTGGCAAGAAATGCCACAAGACTAGTCTCGAAGGGTTTTGCAAATGTTGACTGAATTGTGAACCACAGCCCGCACCAAACCTTTGCTGAGGCCGGGCCTGGCAGTTTCACACGCTCTTCGGGGACTGCTTTGCTCTGCAAGGAAACCTGGGAACAAACAGCCACAGGGTAACTGGAGTCCAAACAAAATGGAAACGGGGGAAATGTTGCTGGAAAGAAACTAAACATTTGATAAATGTTAACAGTGACTCCAAGGATATTGACTTCTCTATCAGCCGACCTGGTGAGACCCGCGTGCCGGGCTCATAACCAAGTACAAAAGAAAGACGCATGCAAGAAACTGGACTCGGGGGGCTCTGTAACCAGGGAGACTCTCCAGAAAGCTGCGGTTATGCTACATTCACCAACACGGGGCAGACAGCCAGGCCAGGGTAGGTTTCCTGTGTCAGCGTCTAAAGTTCACCAGGTGTTATGCAGCCACCAAGTCACAACAGCGAGCCGGCGCATTTCCCGGACCCTCTGCCTCAGAGCTGGGGAGGACCTCACAGGCCACCGCCTTCCATTCCTTTCAGGGCGGATGTCCTCTCCTTTTAAAGCAGCATCACCCTTGTCCCCTGATTTCAACCGAGGACTTCAGGGGCGGGATGCTCGTCACCGAAGAAGCCCTTCAGTCAGTTCTCAGTCCTGCAACCTTCTTTTTAAAGCCTTGCTGTTATTTTCACCATTTCCCTTGTTCACCTAAACCTCACAAAGCAAGTCAAATTCCTAATCCCCAGGGCAGCCCTGATTTTTAAAGGCAGCTCTCGGTGGCCTCTAATGGTTAAATAGAAAACGTGCAATGATAAGGCCAGAGGAAGTCCGAACATCAGTAATGGTGACAGCCGCGATCTCATGTCGAGCCACCTTCCAGTTCTGGGATGGACCCTAGGCCAATAATTGTGTCACCAGCAAGGAGTGACAGTTTGTCTCTTCTTTTCCAATATTCGCACCTCTGGTTTCGTTGTGCTGCTGCACTGGGGGACCCGTCAGTGCGGCCGTCATTCTGTCCCCGAGGGCACGTGCACTCGGCTACTTTGCGGCATCCTGGCGGCTTCCCGGGATGGAAGGGCCCCTGCGCTGGTTTCCCGAGGCTTCCCCGGCACAGTCGTGCGGGCGGGCGACTGAAATCCGGAAGCTCGCGTTTCGCGGCTGCGGAGGCTGGAAGTCAGAGTCGAGGCGAGGCAGGGCCGGCTCCGTCTGACGCAGGCGGGCCCCGTCCCTCCCCGCCCGACCCCGCGCCCGCGGCTCCCTGCTCGCGGGGCTCCCGCCGGTCCGCGGCGCCCCTTGTCCGGCCTCGCAGCCTTCGCTTCCCGCCTTCCTCTGCCGAGACCTCCCTGCCCCTCCCGCCCGCGGCCGGACCTTCCGACGCTCAGGTCTCCGCGCAAACACCGCTCGGCGAGGACCTTCCGACCTCCCTATCCGGATTATCCGTCTTCTGCGTGTTCCATCGCGGTCTTCCGAGCAACCCGCCGTTGTTCGCGTGTACTGGGTCCTCTTTCTCCGAGGCTCGCTTTCCGGGACCGTCCTGCGTCGTCCAGCGCACCGTGCGGTCGCGCGCAGGCAGGGTCGCCCGAATCGCCGGGTGGTGATCACCGCGTCCGACACCGATGACACGGCCTGAGCTCGTTCTTAACCCTACCAGGGACGCGCCTAGTGTCCTACCGTCCGGTTCTGTTTTAAAAGACCGCACGACTGTGGGTTCACAGCTGAATCTTGCCACACCTTTACCTGAACCGGCCGTTCCGTGCTGTTTGCACTGCCCCAGACCACAGACCAGCACGTCTCAACTTCGGTGGCGGATTGGAATTTCCTGTGAAGCTTAACCAACGCTGATGCCTGGGTCCTGCCTTCAGAAATTCCTATAAAGGAGTCAGAAGTGTGGCCCGCGCATTAGGATTTTTTAAAAATTTGCCTATGTGATATTGTTATGCAGCTAACATTAAGAATCACAGTTATCTGAACTCTTTCAACACCAAAACCTGACTTTAAAAATAGAACAAAAAGAGAAAACCATAGACCACTCTTACTTACGGTTATAGTTGCATAAATTCAAAGTAAATATTTCAAAATAAAATTTTATAATCTATCAAAAGAATAATGCAATATGACAAAGCAAAGCTAACTACAGGATGCGAACGACAACTCCGTGTCAGAAAATGTATCCACGTAACTCATTACACCAGTAACTTTAAAAAGAAAACCCTATAATCATAATATTAAACTCTAAAAAGATATTTGACAAAATTCATTAGATTCCTCCGTTCCCCAATAAAATTCTAAGTGAAATAGAAATAGAAGGAAATTATTTCAATGTAATAAAGACTGTTTACCCAAAACCAATATCAAATGCTTTCTAAATGGTAAAAAATTAAAATAACTTTAGTTATAACCAAGAATTAGACAGGGATACCCACAGTCGCCATTATTATTTAACATTATCAGAAAAAAGTTTAGCCAGTGAAATAATAGCAGAAAATAAAATAACTGGCATTAATATTGGAAAATAAGAGATAAAATTATCTCTTTATGCTGTTACAATTTTAACCAGAAGATACAAGACCTGCAAGTACTTCTAGAAAAGCAAGTAAAGGGTGTATATTGAAAATTCATAGTACAACTTCAAACAACTCAAAAAATAAGAAAAGTTCTTCAAATTCACTAGAAGTCAAGAAAATGAAAATGGAATTAATAACAATGAAATAGCACTACTCACAGGCTAATAACAGTAAATAAAATGATCTATAGCTGTTGCTGGTGGAAACCTGGGGAAAAGGTACTCCCACACATTGCTGGTGGCAAGGTAAACTGTTAATCTTTTTTTGGAAAGCAATCTGACATCTCTTAAAATAATGTATAGCTTTTGACCCAGAAATTCACTCCTGGGAAAATTTTCTCTAGAAACAAAAGCCACAGTACATAAGACTCGACACAGATATTTATTACAGCATCATTCATAGGGGCAGACATGAGAAAGAAATGTAACGCCCATCAAAAGATTGAATTAGATGCATACCAGTTGATTTGGAAAACAATCCATGAGGTATTTTTAGGTAAGAAAAGGAAAATATATCGTATGATTCAATTATTGTAATATAAAGAATAACTCCCTCCAAACAAAAAAACCTGTGTTTGTGGATGAGAATAGAATTATGTGTATATATAGAACCATATATGTGTATAAGATTAAGCAAGTATATAAACTTAAATATTGTTACAGTAAATGAAGTATATATAAGGCTAAGGATATGTATGTATTTGAACCCAGAATAAGGGATATGTGTGTGTAATTAAGGATAGCTACATGCGTACATATTAGTAAATATACATGCATGTTTGTGTATACAGAGGGCTGGGTATATGTCTATGTATATAGAAATATGGAGGCATTGATTTATACTGGAGCAATAACACACGATTAGACTGTGGGTGTGACTGGATGTATACGTACACGTGTGTGAGGATGGAGTTAAGGTCGGGACCACACACGAAGCTCGGGAAGAGCTAAGGTTGGGTTGTCGTTGCGGTTGCACGTGGGAATGGAGTGAAGGCTGTACCTCGGTCTGAGGCTGGGGACCTGGATTTGGAAAGGATGACAGGCATAAATCTGGATCTGAATGAGATTAGGATCTATTTCCTACACAATTATATATAGGATTTTATAGTGGTAGCTCCACAGGAGTATGAATACAGATTTTGTGGCTGTATGGGATTATTAATTGGATTTTCTATCTGTACCTGAATAGGATTTTGATTCTATGTCTAAGATTATGGTTAACTTTATTTAACTATGTAAATTTGTGTGTGCAGGAATATATTAATATAAATGTATCTATCTTTTGCATCAGAAAATTATGCAAAATGTGTCTCTCCATATTTTTAATAGCTAGCAGTTTGTAAATATATCTATGTAGAATACCCTGTATGGGCTTGTGTAAATATACATCTATTTATACAGGAAAATATAGACATATGTACATGAGTCTACTCCTGTAGAGGTTTATGTAAATATATCTGCAAATGGCTTATTTGCAAAATGGATTATGCAAAATGGCATTTTGTAAAGATTATGTAAATACATCCATGCTTTTTGAGGGTGATGTGAATATTTCTTTCTCTGATTCCATATCAGATTATTTAATGAATTCTATATCTATACCAAATTATGTAGATTATCTGGATTTATAGAACACCAATACAGTAGCCTGTACATGCATGAGTGTTGGTTTAATATCACAAAAATGTTGCTATATCAGTAATTATCTCTGTTACAGTATATAAATATATATTCATAAGATTATGTAAATAGGTTAATATGTATAACTTTATATGTTTAGGATTTTGTAATCGCTTATCTTACTATAGCGTTATTTAAAGTGCTACCTTCTGTTCTTTTATAGGACCATGAAATGTCCATGTGTCACAACTGGAATAGAACTAAGAGTATGGGGTACAGAGCTCCCATATGTATCTGGGATTATGTATAAATACATACATATATACACATATACATACCATATAGTCTGGCACTATATAGAATTATGTACATGTCTAGTCCTAGAACTTGTTGAGAATTATGCAATTGTATCCATATATCTGGTTTGTAGGATTATGTAAATGTATTTGTATATATGTTTGTAAATACATTTGTTTGTGTATAGTATCTGTTATCTCTAAAAATGTGTGGATGTATTGATACCTGCATATGATTATACGAGTATAATATAAGTCAATTTCTTTTTCTTTTTCTAAAACTCTTTGAGGATAAGGTATAGGTCTGCAGTAAATGTTGATGAAAATACATCTGTATTTTTATATATATAGTATTACGTAAATATATCTTCCTAGGAGCATGTAAAGGTATTTTAATGTAAATGTCTCTAAGATTAGGTATATGTGTCTCTTCAATTTATTTTTAATTTTAAATTTATTTTAGATCTTTTCTGAAGATGGGCACACAAGAATGTGTGTGTCTGTACAAATATGTCTGTATCTGTATAGAAACATAAGTGAAACTTTATAATAGTATTTAAATATTTTGATGTTATGAATATGTGATACATACAAAATTACTTATTTAACATACATATGTTATGAAATGTAGTAACTACAGGAATATCTGTGACATCAGAACATAGCATACAAAATTAGACTATTACTAGACCTGCATGCTCTTTCTATATATGGTCTCTGTGATCACCCAGACTTAACCCCAATTCTTGATTTTAAAAACAATTTCTTTCCTTTGTAAAATAGTATTATTTCATATATACACATCCTCAAACAGTATATTATTTTTCTTGTTTTTAAGTTACCTAATTTTGTAGTCTTCTGTGACCTTTTTTTGCTTAAAAATTTACCCATGTTGTTATATGTGCCTGTAATTCATTTATTTTCACCACTGTGAAAATTATTTTCTCCATCCTGTAGCACCTGACTATAGCTTTATAGGCCTTTTATCTGGCATAGCAATTTCCTCCGCTTCATTCTCCCCATCCAGGATGTACTCCTGTGACTGAGTACTTTTAAAATATCAGTTTGGCAAGTTCCTTGAAAGTTATTGATATTTAGGTTGAAACTGCATTATATTTATAGGTTAATTTGAAGAGAATTGACATCTTTATGATTTTGAAACTTTGTATCCATGAACATGGGATAGAAACATGGTCATCTTTAATGTCTTTCAGTAGAATCTAATAAGTGTTTTCATACAAATCTTGTATATATCTTGTTAAATTTATTCTTAGGAGATATACGTGTATATATTCCTATTGAAAATGATGTTTTAAATTCACATTTTAAAATTGTTGTGGTCTACAGAATCTGCAAAGAATTTTTGTATATTGATCTTACGGGCCTTTTTGATAAGTGCTCTTGTATCAATTCTAACAATTTATCTGCTGATTTGGGGGGATTTTATACATAGACTGTTAGAATTTCTAATTAATGAATTTTGTTCCTCTCATCCCAAATTCCTTTTTATGCCTTTATTTTAAAACTATGTACATATGTATGTATCTCTCTGTTTGATTACACATGTGGATAGGTATGTGTGTTGCTCTATCTTTTTGTTCTAAACAGCACACAGTAGACTTTTGCATAGAAGTGGTGATAATAGACACCCTTGTCTGGCTCTCATTTTAAGGAGATTGCTAACATTTTAGCAGTAAGTATGATATTTTGATACAGTTTTTTGTTTTTTGTTTTATAGAAACGCTTTAATGTGTGTAAAGAGTATTCTTTCTACTCCTGGTGTGCTAAGGATTCTTATCATGCTTGGATCTTGACTTTAGCAAATGCTTTTTGGTGTCTCTTGGGATGATCATATTTTTCCCTTATTCAATCTGTTTCTCTGATTAATTACTTATTTTTTCTTTACTTTTTATCTTGGAAACTTTTAAGTGTCTATGAAAATAGCACAGTATAATGAACCCTCAGGTATCCATCCCATAGTGACAACCGGTATCAATATTTTGTTAATCTTATTTCAATGATTTCCCCTCCCCAGAGCTCACATTACCCCTCATTCGAGTATGTTAAGGCAGAGGTTGTGCCATTTCAGCCACCAATATCGCAGAATCCATCTGAAGGATATTTCTGTTCTGTTTTGTTGCTGTTTTTTAATCTATAAAAATATTCCTTTCTTTTTTTTATGTCAATGACTTGTAGAAACTGGGTCAGGGGTTTGACTGTTTGCTTCTTTGTATTATCACTTAATTTGTTTCTCTTACATGTTTCCTGTGAATTGACAGTAAGATATAAAGTTCTAGGTTTAATTTTATTAGGAATCCTTCCCAGGGGCACCGTGCAGCCCGTTGTTCTGCTTCAAGTGGAGCCAAAATTGATCAGTGGGTTAAGACGGTGTCGACCTCATCCTTCCATTAGAACCTTCTCATCAATCTTTCACCTAATGGTTTTAGTAGCTATTGATGATCATTGCTGAGATCCATTATTTCACTAGGAGTTGCACAATGGTGATTTTCTAATTGGGCTGTTCTTTCTGCATTTGCATGTATAGATTTTTCCAGCATGAAATCACTTGAGTTACTGAAATAACCTCAACTGTCTGATTATATTTTATCTTCCTATATGTTACTGAATTCGTTTTTCTTAGAATGTTTGCATTTATATTTATATACAAAATTGGTCTATAATATTTCTTTATAATGCTATTCTTTTTTACAAGGTATCAATTTTATGCTTATTTCATAGAATGAATTAGGAATATTCCTTTTTTGTCAATTCTCTAGAATAGTTTGTCTAAGGTTGGAATAATCTTTCTTTAAAGAGTTGGGGCTTGCATGGAAAACATTTGAACCTGATATTCTCTTTCTAATAAGTTAACTACCAATTTCATTTCTGTAATGCGTTAGGAACTGTCAGTCTTTCTATTTCTTCTTGTTTTCAGTTTTGTAAGTTAATTTTTAAAATCTGCATATATTATCCAAGTTTCAAATTGATTGGTGTGAGTTTCATCTTTCTTATCTTTCGAATACATCTTTTCTGTTCCTAATATTTATCGTTTATTTGGGCCTTCTTTCTGTTTTCTAGGTCATTATCACCGGTTATGTCAAATTTATTAGATTTCTCAAAACCAACTTTTGGCTTCGATGATCCTTTTTATTGCCTTTAATTTACTTTCTTTTCATTAAGTTTCTTTTTTCTAATTTCATGAGTTTATACTTCATTAATTTCCATCCTTTCTTCTTTTCAAAAATTAACATTTTAGGCCACAAATTGGCCTCAGAATATAGCTATTACTCTACTCCCCATGTTTGAAATGTAGTATTTTAATTGTCATTCAGTTCTAGACATTTTTAAGTTCCCATTTTTATTTCTTCTTTAACCCAAGAATGCTTAAGAAGTGTATTTTAAATTTCCAAATACATGAGGACTTATTTCTTTATTCGGTGCTGACTGCTAACAGGCAGAGGGCGTGACCTGTGTGGCCCTAGTGCTTTACGACCCAGCCTGTGACCAGTTTTTGTAAATGTCCTCATTGCTTGACAAAAATGTATATTTTTATTTCTTCTGTACCTTCTATAAATCTATTTTTCTACTAATTCTATCAGTAATTGAGAGAGGTGTGTTTAAACATCTCATTAAGGTGGAAGGTTTATCAAATTCTCCCCGTGGTTTTATTAACCATTGCTTTCTATTTTTGAGGCTACATTAGGAGATACATAACATATTGAGAACTGCTGTATCTTCTTGTGAATTAAAACGTTTATCACCATGTAGGAAACCACCCTGTCCTGAATAATCTTTCTGTCTTAAAGTACACTTGTCTGATCAGCAGCTACATTAGCGTTCAGTTTCCACAACTTTCCTTTGGTTTGTTGCTGTCGGGTCCCACGTCCTACCCTTTGACTTCACATTGTCTGAGAGTTTATCTTCTGCGTGTGCTGATCTGACAGTCTTTGCTTTTTAAATGGTGAGTTTAATTCACTTACATTTGTCATTATCTTTCTTTATTGATATATTTGTACATTTTCTACCACTTTGTTCTTTGTATTTCTCGTGTTTGGATCTATGATTCTTTTCCTTCTCTTGCCTTTGCTTTCAATCTGTTTCAGGTTTTATTTCCTACTCCATTTTTCCCCATTCGACTGGGCCGAATATTATATTTTTTGCTTCTAGTTGTAACAGTTATCCTTAAGATTACTCTAGGAATACGAATAATTAGGTCTAAAATTAATCTCTATATGAAATGCATAATTTGAGGACGACACATTGTTTGTTATTCCTGTATCAATCAACTGAGGCTAAGTGACTCTGTGATAACAAGCAACCTCAAAAATCTTTGTTTTAAAATCTCCAAAGTTTATTTTTTTCTCGAACTGCACGTCTGTCATGATTTGGCGAGGACTATGTCGCGTCTCCTTCCCTCACTTCGGTTCAGACTGATGGGACAGCTTCTCCTGGAGAGGTTGTGGTCTCACCCAAGAGGAGAAGAAGGTACTGGCAAAGGGCATGGCGGTTGCTAACATTCCACGCAGAAACAATACATATCATACCATGTAGCACGTTGTGCTGGCATTTTACCTGCCAGAGGAAGTCAGATGGCAAAGCCTGACATCAACAAGGCTGAATATACAATCTTTTACAAGGAGGCTCCGCAGATACTTTCAGGATGATACGATCTAACAGATTCGCTTGCCCTCTCCTCACACAAAGTCCACTCACCACCCTTCTCCCAAGAGGAACAAACTCTCATGCAATCGCTGCATTAGGCTCAACGTTTAGGATCCCGTAGTGTTTTCTCTCTCAAGCTTTCTCTGGATCGAGAGTTCTTCGTAGTAAAAGGCACATTATGCAAACCAAACTCAGCAAACAACAGCCGTGCAAAAGCTGACAACCACCACGAACACGCACATTCAGGAAGGGTGAGGTTCGCAGCCACTAGTCTTCCAGAGCAGATCTGAAACCATGTCGTACGGATGTTCCACGGAACCCCCCAGGGGTGGGCAATGTTCCTTCTTTGGGCCCAGGCTCTGCTCCAAGTGCTCCGAGACTTTCAGCTCTGTCCTGGGGGCAGTCTCTGCCTTCCCATTGCTGCTCTTGACTCGCCTGAAGAAAGCGCTGAAGAACTCGTCCTCCTGGGAGGCCGAGATCTTTCCCTGCCTGCTGGCGTGCGTGGGATTGGGGCAATGGCGGTTCTAAGTTTTGATCAGAGTCTTTTAGTTAAGGCTGGTGGTCCTATGGTGATAACATTCACTAAAAATCTAGCTGCCTTTTATGTATTTGATTCCTGTCAGCTCCATATGCCAGTAGCCACACCCCAAATTATTTGTGAGATGTGAGTATCTTAATCCCAGTGAACCTTTGTGGAAGAAGCCCAGCCCATTCTCATTTCGTTAAGCCGTCACGTCCAGCCTAAATGACTTACTGGGGGCTGCCTTAGTCAGAGGTTCCAACATCCAAGTTAGGGCTAGGATATTGTGACCTAGCCCCAAAGCTTAATTTGTTTTCAAACTTTTCTTTTGAAGAATTCTAAATATCTACAAATTAGTAAGAATAGTATAATTTCCATATATTCTTTTCTTTTCTCCAGTTATTACCATTATGCCGCATTTATGTTCTTTGTCTCTCGTTAGATTTTTCTCTTTCTCTCTGGCTTGCTTTAGACACACACACAATCATTATTGCTCAATCATTTGAGAGTAAGTTACAGTGATGGTATTGAACCCTAAATATTTCAGCATGTAATGAGGACATGCTTTTACACAGCCACATTGTAATAGCCAAATTCAGACAATTTAACATTGGTAAAACGTTCTTGTCTAATACACAGTCCATATTCAAATTTATCCGGTTTTCCCCAATTCGGGGTCACAGATGGCTGGCACTCAATTGTCACGTATCTTTAGTGTCCTTCTTTGTCTTTCACAACGGTATTTTTGAAGAGTACGGGTCGGTTGTTTACTGAATATTCATCTGTTTGGGATCGTCTGACTGTTTTGCCATGGTCGTGTTCGGTTCACGTGTCTTTATAGGAACGCTGCAGAATGGTGCTGGGTCCTGCTCAGTGGCCCATATCAGACTGTGAAGTGTGTCTGTTTCTCCTGGACAAGGCCACATACCCGTGGCCTTCGTTGTTCAAAGGATTGCTGATGAGCAACAGTTGCATCTTTCAATTTGTCATCCTGGAATTTCTGGAATCTAGTTTCTTTGATCTCTGCAAGCCGGTAATTCTTTTATGAGCTCATCTTTACTCCAATACCTTGTCAAATGCAGCCAACAATGACCAAGACGGCTACCAGTGTTCTGCTTCCCGATCACCTTGCCTAAAGTCATCCGTTCATGTGGCATACTATCATTTTTTCGAGTTATAAGAGAAAAGTTTACCAGACGCTTTGCCACTGTGCAATGTGAATTGCCGTCTTTTCAGCCACAATGAGTCACTCTCGTTGTCTGGTCCTAAACCAATGCCATAAATCTGACGTTCTGTTGTAACGGTAGCACCCGGCCCTGAGCAGCACGCTCTGTGTCAGTCACCTTCGGCTAAGACACGCTGTCCTGTGAAATGGACAATTATATGTGCACCTTACAGATTTTCAAATTAGCATAGCCTAAAGACCACAGGAATAACAGGAGGACACCATGGTAGACTCTATGAAAAAGTTTATTGTCTATATCATTGTATTAAACAATTCTACTAGTAGGAATTTATCCTATGAGAAATATTTGGACATATGCACAAAAATGCTTATTTTAGCATTGTTTATGTAAAAAGTAAAAAACCGAAAACCACCTCAGTGGCCATATCCATGTGGGACTGTTAAATTGAGATGCTGTCGTACTGTGAGATACTTTTGCAACCATTAAACAAAATGAGGTCTCTCTGTATGTTCTGCAATATCAACATCTCCAAAACTAGCGTTCAATGGAAATATGTAAATGAATGGAAACACATAAAATCTATAATTCCACTTGTATAAAAACAGGAACAAATCACAGCATTTTTTGTTTGTATAGGCAAACATAGAATGGGAATGTGTGGAACAGGATCTGAAAAGGTACCCAGCAAACTGATAAAAAATGTCTACTCCGAAGAGAAACACGGGCGGCGTGGAGCGCAGGGCCATCAAAGGGGGACCTTAGCATTTTACCCTGGACGTGGCTCTATTGTTTAAGCTTTTATAAGAGACATTGTTTTATTATTTATGTAAATTCAGACACTGGCTAAATAACATACTTGGTAAGTAAAGGGCAGGAGGAAAATTCTCAGGCCGTTGGATGCCTGAGAAGAGACAGAAGGCGGAGCAGTAGGAAGAGCGCTCGCGATCACCGACGTCAAACACTGCGGTGGCTCTCAGGGCGGGAAAGTCCTACCATTACTGTGTACCCCGCTGGGGAGCAGGAGGATGGCAAAAGTAAAAAGCAAAGACCAATTACTCTCTTAGAGCCAACGCAGAGGGAGCGGGATACCTGTGGGATGGAATGAATCTCCCGGCCATAGGGATTGTGCGGAGTAATCCGAGCCGTGATGAAAGTTTGGAGCAGAAAACATTTAATCCAGATTTTTTTTTATCTGTGAGTTTCTTGGACAGCCCTACCTTCAGCTTCTGAAGGATGGTCCCTCGAAGCCACCGCATATATTTTGAAATGTGTAGTTCCTGTGATTGAGCTTCTGCTCCTAGAGAGACTCACAGGAACATTTGGGTCTTGACTATTGATTTATTCTGCTTCTAAATATACTCTCGGTACCAAATTCCGTAAGAGTCCTACAACAGGAAGACGTCAGCCACTCCTAAATCGCCCAGCCTTCGGTGAGAGGACTGCTGTCTCTCACCCCCATGGAGGATGGGGTCTGGAGGGAAAAGGAAGATACTCGGCACACGTTCGTTATTTGAAACTCAGTGTGGCTGTGGCTGTTGTCTACCCATCCCGCCCTCAGACTCTGTCATTTGATGGCCCACCTAAACAGCAAATCTGTGCACATGGTTGGATTTGCAATTTATTATGTGAATTAATCAGCTAGGATATTCTTCAGGGTTGGAAGGCATAGGATGTGACAGGAAGGTTTCTGTTTCTTATAATCATTTTGGAGACAAAGAGAAACTGGATGAGAAGAAGGAGTGACACTTGGAAAGCTCAGGCCCAGACCTCCATGTTTGCCTTGGAGCTCGCCAAGGACTCAAGGTCTCTAAGGCACAGACGGCTCCCAGGAAGGAGGCTGGGACCAGGACGTGGGAGTGGAGGGCTAAAGTCTTGACATTGCAGATTGATTCAATAATCAAAGACTCCCCTGGCTTCTTCTAAGATTATGACATGCTTCTGGCTCTTACCTCCTGCGTTTTTCCATGATAGTGGAGCGCTAACTGGCTGTGTGGAGCCCATTCCTGGTTAGACAGGATGGGACTAGCCGAGGTCGAGGGGTGGGCCGGGAGGGTTGACTCCGGGCTGCTGTAACAAAGTACCGCACACCAGGCAGCTTATAAACAACGGGAGTTAATTTTTCACGGCCTGGAGGCTGGAAGTCCAAGATCAGCGAGCCACCACGGTCAAGTTGCGGCGAGGGGCTGGGCTGCTTCTGGGTTGCAGACAGCTGCCTTCTGGTTGTATCTGCATGTAGGGGAAAGAGCCAGAGAGCTTTCTGGGGTCTCTTTTATAAGGGCACAAACCCCATTCACGAGGGCTCCACCTTCATGACCTAACGATCTCCCAGAGCCCCAGCTCCTACAACCATCCCATTGGGGACCGAGAGTTCAACGCATGAATATGACAAACGTTCGGTCCCTAGCAAGGCTGTGACTTAAACCTCAAGACCTGGGACTGCTGCGATTGCAGCCGACTCCTCTGCCTTCAGGACAATTTCAGTCCTGGGCCAGCCCTTGGTCCTCTTGCAGAGCGGGATTCCAGGGGCCCGGGCGGCCGGCTCTGCTTTACGCCCTTTCTGCACGGGTTAGCTGACGCTGCCCTCCATCCACCGAGTCCCACGCCCGTGAGTGTTTTTCTGCACCTTGATCAGTTTCAAGTGGGGGGGGGGGTGCTGCTCGCACCCTTTCATCCCACGCCTGCGTTCGGCCCCCTCCAGCCATCTCTGCCGCTCTCCTTCCTGTTTCCTCCTGCGCTTCCTTCTTTTTTTTCTTTTTAAGATTTCCTCTATACCTCTCTTCTTTCCTTGCTTAGAACATTTACTTATTTTTGTATTTTTAAAAAGTTTATTTTTTAGAGCAGTGTTAGCTTCATAGCAAAATTGAGCAGAAGATGCAGAGACATCCTATATACCCCCACTGTCAACGGCCCCACCAGAGTGGGACATTCGTTACCACTGATGACCCTACACTGACACATTGTCACCCCAAGTCCATAGTCTGCATTAGGGTTCACTCTATGGGTTTGGAGAAACACACAGTGCCGTGTGTCCCCCACCGCGGGATCACACAGAGCAGTTGCGCTGCCCGAAAGGCCCTCTGCGCTCCTTGAGTTCATCCCTCCCTGCCCGCCAGCCTCCGGCAACCCGGATCTTTTCGCCTTTTCCAGAATGTC